>CAKNYM010047434.1:163165-179929 GCA_932195095.1 Andricus curvator | reverse complement strand
TTTTTTTGCTTATTTTAAGCTTATATAAATATAATTTTCATATAGGATTCTTGACAACATTTCACCAAATTTTTCAATATTTGAGATATGTCAAATAAAAATTTCAACAAAAAACATAATTATCAACCAAACACTAACTCAGATATTTTTATAATTTCATTCCTGAAATCTATTCCCTTAGGTCAAACATGGTACAAAAATGTCGTAAAATTTAAAAAATGACCAACTATTTACAAGAATTTTTAAAATAAAAATCAATGTGTATTATATTCAAATAGAATTTAGGAATATTTATAAAAGGTATTAATATTTTTCATTTTTAAAATTAATTCTGAAAATATTTTAATTAGTTATTAAAATACTACAAATACTTACCTTTAAAATTTTGTTTTCCTTTAAAAATCATGAGATATTTCTTTATAAAATACATTTTGTTACATTTATTTAAAACGGCCATGCCACGCTGAAAAAACCATTTCTCGTCAGATCACTGAAGTTAAGCAGCGTTGGGCACGGTTAGTACTTGGATGGGTGACCATTCGAGAATCCTGCGTGCTGTTGGCATATCATGGGTGTGGTGAGCCCACACTTGTAGTTATTTATAACTACAAGAAAACTATCCACCTAGAAACACTACCCGAATCGGGTAGTGTCACGCCTACCCTGAAAGGGAAATGGCTTAATGGTATACTACTACTACTATTTTACAATTATTCACAATTAATTTCCAATGAAAATTATTTCACAATTAAAATAAAATTGTAAAAACTAAATTTTGTAATGTTGAGATAAATTTTTTAAGATATTGAAGGTTTTATAGAGTTTTTATATATTAAGAAAGCATATGTGGTCGGGTTAATAATTTTTCGGCTTTTTCTCTTAAAATCCCCAAAGTTGTGATTATAGTCTAAAATAGCATGAAAAGAAAGGTAATTATCGGAAGTAAGCATACAGTAAAAATGTTGATTAATTTAATAAATTAAAAATAATAATGATTTATTATCATTTTAACTTTACAATATTCAAAATCGATTGAAAAATAAAACATAAATAATGAAAAATGAAACCACTTGAAAGTGATAGATATTATTAACCTAATTTTAAAATCCCATATCCAATATTCAATATATTTGAACTTTATAAACCTCCAGTGTCTTATAATGTATTTCCTGTAGAATCAGATAGTCTAAAACATTCCACAAGAATTCCTGAAAGACATAATCATTAAATATTTGAAGACTTCATTACATGTATTTGAATTCCTTCAGGTGTGAATGTTTGAAATCGAAAATCAACCCAAACCTCCTAATAGCGAACGAAACCGAATCGTGAAGTCGGGCGAACTCGGCCCGAGCCTCGGGTTCGTGTTCGTGCATTTTCGACTTTACACGAGGCTGGCCGAGTTGAGTAAAGTGGGAGAACCTTCCCCCTTCATTCTTGGCTCGCTTTTCCGCCCGCCAATTTTTAGGTAGTTTATGCTCTCGCGCGTTATTACTTCGCTTCCGCGTCCGTTTTTTACATTCTCATTCTAATGAGAAGGTATTGGTTTTATGTAAAATTTGACATAGTCGGTTTTCATCAAATCTCCACGTTTTGAGACCCCCTGAGCCAGAAAAAACGGTTTTTACGAAGGTGTCTGTCTGTAGTCTGTCTGTCTGTCTGTATGTCTGTCTGTCTGTAGCCACGATAACTTTCGAAAAAATGATCAGATTTGATTGAGCTTTGGCACACTTTTTTATGGCCTAAAAATAAAGAACGAGTTCGTTAACCAGCTATTTTGGATGAAAATTCAAAAAGTGAGCACATTTTGAAAATTTTTGAGACCACTTTTTTTGAAGATTTAAAAATTCTATGGATGGTTATTAGTAGTACGCAAAATGACGAACAAAATATTCCAATGACTTTTCGTGATAAAAAAAAAATTACTGGAGTTATAGCATTTTCAAAATTCCAAAAAACAAACGAAAATGTACATTTTAAGCCGAAAAACGCACGATATGAAAAAAAGTCAACAGGAGAAAAACGTTGCTTTTTGAACACCCTATAATATTTTCATAACAACTTTTTGAATTTTTTGAAAAATAAAAAATTCAAATTTTGATCGCACAAAAAAATAATGAAAAATCAAAAATTCCATTTTGCTGTGAAACTATGCAAGATACGAGAAAAGATCATTCCACCAAAATTGTGCACCCAAAAAAGATCTAAAAATTTCTTATCATTCACTTTTTGATATGACGCGTAGTTTTTGTTTTATTCGTGAAAAACAGCATTGAAAATAGAAAAATCAAATTTTTAGACGAATAACATGAGCTACGAAAAAAATGACAAGAACAACATTTGTTCATCCAAGGAAGAGGAACAAATTTGTTGCAAATCATGTTTCGATAGGATGCGTAGTTTTTGTTTTATTCGTGAAAATAACATTGACAGTAAAAAAAATCAAATTAAAAAAAAAACAATACAAGGTACGAAAACAGATAAATGAACAAAAATTGTGCATTCAAAAAAGATTTACAAACTTGTAATCAATTTTTGTTGTAAGGATATATTCAAAATGAAAAAATTAACTTTTTTGAAAAACGGCACAAGCTAAAATAAAATTTTAATGAATAAAATTTGTCGCCTAAATTATATCATTATTTTTCATTTGAAATCAAATACAAATTTAGTAATTTGTATATGAAGAACATATAACAAGAAGCACAAAGTGCACGCTCAGTGTATTTACCAAGTCGCACGTCGTAAGTGCGTTCAAACTTTTTTGTTTCTATCACACGGTGCACAGAACCGAGCGTGGAACGCAAGGTTCAAATGATTTTCATATCAAATATCGAGCGCGAAGCGCGAGTGTCTGGATGAGAATGTGTTCCTTAAGGTCGATAGAACCTTGAGTAAATAAAGTTCCTTTTCAGTCTAAAATAAAAACAAATTTAACAATCACTTAATATGTAGAGGTTTTGATAATTTTATAATATTTGGAAACAAACTTTTTCTTTTCATCGAAGTCGAACACGAAGTTGAAAAATCTAGAGCAACCGAGCGTAAAGCGCGAGGTGAATACATAATCGAGCGCGAAGCGCGAGATAAATATATGATCGAGCGCGAAGCGCGAGATCCAATAGTTGCGCGCCCTAGGCGCGCTCAAACTTGCGAGCGAAGCGAGCCGCGCGCAAAGCGCGCGATGAGAATGTGCCCGCAAAGCGGGCAGATTTTTTTTCATTCGCTTTTGCTCTGAGCGTTTCATATAATATATATAATAATAAAGAACCCATTAGGGCTCAATTTCTTTTTCTAAAATATTGAAGGATTTTAACTTGAAATTCACGTCATTATTACGGAATTAAAATTTACGTCATTATTACGTAATAAAAATTGTACACTATTAAAATTAAAAGATTTATCATTATTAAACTTACTTCACTCGTAGAAGAGGACGTGTGTAAGCGAACCTTACATCCATCATTTTTCTGATCACACCTCCAGAACATTGACTCACCATCATCACTCATCTTGTCAAAAATAAACTAAAATCCTTCCTTAAAAAATTTCTTGCGATCTCGCTTGGACAAAATTTCTCTCTCCATGACTTTAGACTTCGAAAACGTTGAAAACTGTCTAATTAGAATTTTCAAACATAGATATCGTCAAAAATCTGATATCAAGTGAGTTAAATCTCTCCAGTGGTCTCTTTTATGTAATTCCACTCCGCCATCAGCGGCCAATGATAAGTCGATACGGGATGACATAAAACAGTTAACATGTACCCTGGTGGCGAAAATTCTTACAAGAAAGTACAAAATTTCATATGTATGTATACCATTAAGCCATTTCCCTTTCAGGGTAGGCGTGACACTACCCGATTCGGGTAGTGTTTCTAGGTTGATAGCTTGTAGTAAAATAACTACAAGTGTGGGCTCACCACACCCACGATGTGCCACCAGCACTCGGTTTTCTCGAATGGTCACCCATCCATGTACTAACCGCGCCCAACGCTGCTTAACTTCAGTGATCTGACGAGAACTGGTTTTTTCAGCGTGGTATGGCTGTTGGCCATGGTATGATTTCGAAAAAAAAACTAGATTTAGTTTTTTGAAGATTTAGAAATAAAAATTTGAAGCTTTTTAAGGATCTTTAAAGGTAGATTTTTGAAGACGTCGAACACAAAATTTATATGCTTTTTAAGCATTTTGAAAGGTTTTAAATGAATACAAAATTTGTATCAAAATTCCAAGAAAAACTAATAATCATTTTTTTGATGAAAAATTAATTTTCATAGAACATTTAATATTTCCAAAAATTTGAAAAAGAATCTGGATAATTTTTAGTTAATTTTTTTACTTTTGCAGGATTTTCAAATCATTGTAGGAAAAATTCGAGTTTCAAGATAATAAAATTATTACTAGATTTCTGGAAAATGTTTGAATGATTTTTTTAAAACAAAATTTTAAGAGAATATTTAAAAAGATTTCAAAACAAATTTTAATGTACAAATTAATGTTTCTAGGTTAAAATTGCTTGAAATGATATCATTCTGAAAGTTTATACATTTTTCGAATCACTCTTCAGTCCATAGCATTGAAAATGATAGCGTGGATTTCTACTTTTTTAAATATTTTAACTGTACAATGTACAAAAGTTAAAATTTTGCAGTTTAACTGCTTTCAATTACAAAGTTTTCAGTTGAAAAGTTTTAAAAGCTTTCATTTTACACGCTAAAGTTATTAAGCGTTTGAATTAACATTTTTTAAAGCTTTAATTTTAAAAGTTTAAGATCAAAAAGTATTACACGTTGAGTGTTTTAATTTGCGGTTCAGTTTTTTAACTTCAAATGAAAAAATTTGTATTTCCAAGAGTTCGAATGTTTTAATTTCAATGACCGTGATCAATTCTTTCCAAATTGTTCAATTTTTATTTGCAGTCAAAAAGGTTTTTTTTTTTACCTAGGACGACAAATATTGAGAACATTGCAATGACATATATGGTGTCCAATCGGTCGCTATATATTTGAAAAAAACTTCAAATGTAAGGTTTTTTTATTTTTTTAATAACGATTATTCATTATGATCTTTTAATGTCCAACTTTTGGTACCTCAGGGTTTACTGTGATTAGACCGCTCGGCGCCTAAACATCCCGGCGCCTAAACGATCTGGCGCCTAAATGCCCTGGCGCCTAAACGTCCAGCGCCTAAACGTCCCGCGCCTAAACGTCCCGCGCCTAAACGTCCGGCGCCTAAACGGCGGCGTCCAAACGGCGGCGCCTAAACGTCACGTACCCATTTCATCCAACTTCACTGTTCTGTTCTTTGCACTGCTGTGAACTACATAGCAGAAGACGCCTTTTCACTGAAAAACAACTGAAAAAAAATTATTCCGAGACAGTTTAAAAACACGGAATTATCTCAGTTTCATGTAAAGTTTATTCGACAAGGTTAATTTTTGTTGCAGCGAAACTTTCGTCGGAAATCGATGTAAAGTTTATCTTCTGTTTTTTCTGTGTATCTAATTCTTTGATGTTGTCGATTATATTGCTAATTTCACAATTAAGAATTTTCTTCTGATAAGTAAATTTGACATTTTGTACTTTAACAAAGGTCTTTTAATGTGAATTATTTAAATTATAATTATTGGTACAATTTTGTATATATGCTGAAATCAGAGAATTTTTTCTACACCTTATTAAAAAGGTACGTGGTTCTTTTAAATGGATTAACCTCCTTTTGGCATTATTTCAATTTCCAATGTCTGGACGAGTAGATTGGCCATTCCTTTGACAAATGTAGCTCAAATATCCCATGGTTCATAGAACGTTATAGGAGATAACTCATATTTTTGAATATACAAAAACGATCGAAGAAAGTTTCACTTCATGATCTCGTTTGATTTCTTGAGGTTTTATTTGAAAAAATATTAGTTTAATTTTGTTAAATTATATAAATATTTCAAATTAGAATACCGTACTCTTTCCTGATTTAAAAAATAGTCTTCCAATTCTTGTATAAGAATACAATAAAAAATATTTCTTTTAACAAACGACTTGCATTACTTCCAAGACGCTGACTTTTCTGACTGGTCATTTATGTTTTCCTCAGATGGGATGATTTATGCCGCAATTTTTTCCGAGGAACATTAATTGTTAAGCAAGCACAGCGGAAAAACGTCAGACGCACGCGAAAAGAAAATCCCTGCCTAATGTGGCATGAAATAACGCGTGTAGGAGAGCGGCTTCTAATGTGGCGCACCACATAATGTAGTGCAATCGTATTAAAAAAAATTTAAGAATTCTGTGGAGAGAGGAAAAAAAATTGAACCATTCAATGTTATTGTTTCATTTTTATCATGAAATGTTAAGCCAAGTCATTTTTTGACGTTTTGTAGTTATTAAAAAAAAAAAAAATTCGTTTTCAATGTTAGACCAGACATTTGGATTTTTAAACAAATAGTTGAATTTTCAACAAAATAGTTGAAGTTTCAACAAGACAATCGAATTTGCAACAAAATAGTTGAATTTTCAAAGAAAATTACGAATCTTCACAAACAAGAAAATAAATTTTTAATAAAGAATGTCAACTTTCAAGCAAGTAGTTGAATTTTTATTCAAAAAAATCAATTCTAAATAAAAAATACAATAGTTGATACTTTAGCAAAAAAAATTTAGATTTTACATCTGAAATAGACAACTTTAGCGAAAAAGATGAATTCTCAACGAAAAATGTAGTAGTTGATATTTGAAACAAAAAAGATTTTAATTTTATTGAAAAGAAGTTGAATTCAACTAAAACAGAAGAATTGCTAACAAAATAATTAAATCATTAACCAAAACAGATTATTGTTAACCAAACAGTTGCAATTTTTAATGAAAACAGATAAAATTTTGAATAAAAAAGATAAATTTTCAAGCTAAAAACAGTAATTTTCAACAAAATAGTTGAATTTTCAACCAGGAAAGATTTTTCAGTCAGAAAAAAAATGTTTAACCAATTGGTTGAATTTTTAAACCAAAAAGGTGAATTCTCTAGAAAAAAATTGAATTTTAAACCCGAAAATATGAATTTCCAACCAGAAAGTTAATTTTCAACCAAATAGTTGAATTTTCTGCAAAAATAATAATATAAGTTTGAAATCAAAAAGACAAATTTTCCACAAAATAGTTGAATTATTTAACCCAATAGTTGCAGTTTAAACTAATAAAGATCAATTTCAACCAAAAAAGGAATAGTGACATTTGTAGTTGGAAAAATCGATTTTTCAACAAAAAAAAAATATATATACAAATTCACAACTACATTGATTTTCAAACAAATTTTTCAATTTTTAACTAAAAATAATTATTTTGAACCGATAATTCAATATGTAAATTTTCAGCTAAGAAAATTAATTTTCAAGATAATTTTTTTTTCACGAGGCAGTTAAATTTTCAACCAAAAAGATGGATCTTTAACTGAAAAAGATGCATTCTTAACCAAAAATCAAATAGTCAAATTTTAAGCGTGAAAAATTAATTTTGAAGAAAAAAAATGAATTTACAACAAAATACATATATTTTCCACAAAATTCCAAAAATTTTCAACAAATAATTGTATAGTTAAATTTTCACTTAAAAAATTATTCTTTTTTGACAAAAAAAAATAAAAATTTTCCACAAAACAGTTAAATTATTTAACCCAATAGTTGCGTTTGAAACTAATAAAGATCAATTTCAACCAAGAAAGGAATAGTGACATTTGCAGTTGGAAAACTCGATTTTTCACCAAAAAAATACAAATTCACAACTGCATTGATTTTTAAACAAATTGTTCGATTTTTAACTAAAAATAATTCAATTGAATCGATAATTCAGTATTCAAATTTTCAGTTAAGGAAATTAATTTTTAAGACAAATTTTTTTGTCCACGAGAGAGTTAAATTTTCAACCAAAGAGATGGATCTTTAACTAAAAAAGATGCATTCTCAACCAAAAATGGAATAGTCAAATTTTAAGCGCAACAAATTAATTTTGAAGAAAAAAAAAACGAATTTTCAACAAAATACATATATTTTCCACTAAAAGCGATGAATTTTCAACAAATAATTGTATAGTTAAATTTTCACTTAAAAATTAATTTTTTTTTAACAAAAAAAACAAAAATTTTCTTCATAATAGTTCAATCTCAAACCAATAATATAAATTTTTAACAAACGAATTCAAATTTCAAGGATGTAGAACAATTTTTGAACCAAAAAAGACGAATTGTCATTAGAAAGTGTAATAGTTGAAGTTTCAACTAAAAATTATCAATTTTCAACTAAAAATAGAATAGTTAAAATTTCAGTTTAAAAAAATAATTTAAAAAAAGTTGAATTTTTAATGAAAATAAAGAATCTTCAACAACAAAAAATAAATTTTTAACAAAGAAGTTTAATTTTCAAGCAAGTAACTGAATTTTCAATAAAAAAAGATTGATTCTCCACGAAAAATATAAGAGCTGATATTTCAACAACAACAACAAAAAGATTTTAATTCAAAACTTGAATCCCCAGCCAAACCAATTAAAAAAACGAATTATTAAAAAAAAAGTTGAATTTTCAACCAGGAAACATTTTTCAGTCAGAATCAAAAATTGAACCAAATTTTTGAATTTTTTAAACCCAAAAAAGGCAAATTTTCTAGAAAACAGTTGAATTTTATACCAAATAGTTCATTTTCATCCAAATAGTTAAATTTTTTCACGAAAATAGTAGAATTTTCAACCCAAAAATAAAAATAAATTTTCAACAACAAAAAATGAATTTTCAACAAAAATGTTTCATTCTCTACTAAAAAGATGGATCAAGAAACAATTAATTTTCAACTTATAATAGAATATTTAAATTTTCACAAAACAAATCAATTTTCAAGAAAAAAGACGAATTTTTCACAAAAAAATATAATAGTTGACAGAGCAATAGGTGATATTTCAGCAAAAAATATTTTTATTTTACATAAGAGACAGTCAACTTTAACGAAAAAGATGAATTTATAACGAAAAATGTAGTAGTTGATATTTGAAACAAAAAAAAAATTTAATTTTGATTTTAAAAAAGGTGAATTTAACTCAAAAAGACGAATTTACAACAAAATATTTGAATCCTCAATCGAAATAGATTATTTTTAACCAAAAAGTTGTATTTTTAACAAGAAAATAAAATTTTCAACAAAAAAGATTAGTTTTTCAACCAAAAAGACTCATTTTTAACAATAAATGTTGAGCTTTCAACCAGGAAAGATATTTCAGTCAGAGGAAAAAAATCTTTACCAAATTGTGGAATTTTCAAACCAAAATGGCGAATTGTCTAGAAAATAGTTGAATTTTTAACCAATCAAAAAGTCTCTTTCCGAAAAAATAATTAAATTTTCCTACGAAAATAATAAAATGAAATAAAATCAGCAAATAATATAAATTCTCATCCAGAAAGATGGATTTTAAACTAATTAAATAAATTTGTGAGAAGTAGTTCAAGTTTCAATTAAGTCGTTGATCTTTTAATCAGAAAGATTAATTCTCTACCAAAAAGACGATTTTACAACAAAATGCATGAATTTTCAACCAAATTGATTTACTTTCAACTAAAAACAATACATTTTCAACCAGTAATAGAATAGTTGAATTATAAGTTAGGAAAATTATTTTCAGAAAAGCAATACATTTTCAACAAAGAAGTTGAAATTTCAACTAAAAGGGTTAAAATTTAAAATTTAAAATTTCAACCTTAAGGTGCTTTAAATGAGTTGGTTTTTAAAATAATACAGAATACGGCTACAAGAATTATTCGTTTAGTGTAATATTTTTACCACATAATCATAACTCTTCTACATGTGCATGACCAGAGCCCTTTTTTCGAAAAATGGTCTTGTTTTTTTTTTTTTTTGTTAATCGAAAATATGCTGTACCCTCATTGAAACGGGAAGCGCCTGTCTTCAGTTCACCATTCGTACACACCCGGTGGGATGTTGCCCGTTTCCAGGAGCAGAAAATTCAACACATTTTCAATTGACAAAAAAAGAAAAAAAAACAGGACCATTTTTCGAAAAAGGGCTCTGGTGGCGCACACGTATAAGCCTTTAGATTATGTACTAAAAATATTAAATCAAACAATTCATCCTTGTAGCCGTATTTTGTATTATTCTAAAAACCGACTCGTTTGAAGCACCTTAACGTAAAAGTTGTGTTATTAACTAGATAAAATGTCAAAGTGGGCAAAGCGATAAAAGGTTCTTTGAAAAAAGTATCTAATAAAATTAGGTTCCTTTGGAGCTCTACCAAGAGGTTCCTTTGGAACAAATTCATCCTTTTGGGTTCCTTTTGTGCAAGAGAGGTTCCTTTCTGTTGCAGCTCCTTAGGAACCAAAAATTGGTTCTAATAAAATCCCTGTTGTGTTTTTTGTATCGAACTACATTTTCTACGTTCTGCTACAAGAAAATTGCTCATTATTTTTCAAATTGAGCGATAGATTTTGGTGCGCCACATTAGGCGCCGCTCCCCTACAAGCCTTCCCATTTCCGCATTTCTTTCCGCGAAGGTCGTTAATCTTGAGCGAATTTTCCGACCGAATGCTGCGTCATGGCATTCAGAAAACTCGAACTAGACTCTAGGGTGCGTCATACTCATACAACAGGTAAGGCTCACAAAGTACGAGTTCATACAGGAGGAACATTAAGGATATTTCACGAGTATCGGACATGTCAAAGAAAAACCTTGTAGGGAGGGTTCTTTTGTGCCAACTTCACTCCCAAAAATATCATACGCAAAGTCTCCTAATGGTCAGTGACTAATCAGGCTGATAAGAGTTAAATTGAAAGCATCCATGGTGGAAAATTTTTTACGAAACTTTACAGAAAACTAAAACTATCCTAGAGGAACACATAATAAGGTGTCATCAACATACCGAAAGTAAAAGGGCAAAAAAAAATCTAGCTTCTTGAACGCAAAGACCTCCAAATCTTCCATAACTATTTCTGCTAAAATCGGAGAGATGACTGAACCTATGGGAGTACCAAACTTTTGCCTATAAAAAGATCCATTGAATTTCAAACACACAGAACTACCAGGTATCAAGTTGATGCGGTAAATGGATCAAAAGGATGCAACGTTTTGATACCTATATTCATGATCAACTTGATTCAAATTTCGAGATCAATTATATGTCATATAATTTCAACTACTCAACACATTATAAAATTATTTAAACCTTTTACCTGAATGATGATCAATTGTTGATGATCGTTTAAAATTAAATTGTTAATCAAATTTAGAAAAAAATCATTTACTTAGCTCGGTTTAGTTAAATTTATGATTGCTGCGGTTGTGGATGTTTGTTTACAAATGCCAGCAAATCTCGATCAAGGATCGATTATCGACTTGCAGAACTTGAATTTGGCTGAACGGAATGTTTTTCGAAAATCTTCAACTGTCATTATGTTTTGTATACTGATGCTAATACGCCTTGAAGTTGTTCTCCTTAATTTTCATTGATCCTCTAAAGCGAATCATATTGAGTTGAAATTCTAGAACAAAATAGCTGCAACAATTTTATACCCCAAGTTTTAGTATTAGTTGAGTTCATAATAAAAACAATCCCTTTAATAAAATCTTCTTGACCTAATCGAGTACGTGTTTTTATATTGTCCCATCTATTTAAAATTGCCTGTTTAACTAATTCAAGGGGTATATTCGAAAACATTGCAACAAAATTCAAAGAAATCATCACATGGTCATCAGGAACAGTTTTTTGAATGATAATTTTTTTGAATTCCCAGCTATTTTTGATATTGTATTTTGAAGTTTTAATGGAATCTTTAAGTATCAAATTAAAGTTTTGTTCTGAAAATTTGGTGGGAGCCCGAGTCGAAATATAGGTCCTTTTTTTATTCTCTTAAATTATCTAACCAAGGAGACTTTATGAGGATCTAATGAAGATTAATTCAATATAATTCAAGTACTATTTCACTACTCAAAATGTGCACAAATTTCCATTTTCGCATGTTTAGAGGTCTTAAAACGGACTTAATGAAACACTTATGAGATTCTCGTAGATCCTCCATTCAGTGCTTTTTATTCTATTGCGCATGCGTCGTAGAGCGCGCTTTTTTTTTGAAATAACGAAAATTCCAATTCAAATATTCTTTACAATTAATCATTACTAAATATAGAGAAATTTTACATCCATCCATCTTCTTACTTGTATCGAATGCAAAATAAAATTACAATGTGATTTTATTGAATGTAAGACATCTCTAGTAGATTATAAATTTCATATATTCAATAAATTCTTAATGATAACTTTGTGCTTCGTTCGTTAAATGGAAAGGTATATTGATGTAATATTTCTGTTTGTTTAGTAATGAATATTTATTCAGAACATTTGAATTGAAATTTTTCCTATTTCAAAGAATACCCAAATTTTGGCTTCAAATTTATAAAAAAGTTCTTGTTCTATAATGAAAATTGAATATTTTTTTTCAGTATATTTTATTGACATAAAATAAATACCATAAATCAAACACGTGATTTAGTTTAACGGTTTGGTAGAAAACTAAAGTATTTGGTTTAAACTTTATCCTGTATATTGTGTAAGTTAAAAATGAAACTGTTTGGTATAAAATTGATGTATTTAGTTGAAAAGTCATCTTTTTGGGTAGAAAATTATTCTTTCTTGTTGAAAATTGATCTTTTAGATTGAATATTTACCAATTTTGTCGAAAATTCGTTTTTGTTCAGAGTTACTTTGTTTACCAAAGTTTTTATCTGAAGATTTAACTATTTAAGGTTTTGTTGAAACTTTAAGCTGTATACTTTATAAGTTAAAAATTTAAATATTTGGTAGCAAACTCATGTATTTTATTGAAAAGTCGTTTTTTTTTTAGTAGAGAATGAATCTTTTTTTTTTTTAAATTCAACTATTTGGTACAAAATTAATATATATTTGGTTGAAAAGTCGTCTTTTTGGTAGAAAATTATTCTTCTGTGTTGAAAGCTCATCTTTTTGGTTGAAAATTTAACAATTTGCTTGAAAATTCCTTTTTTTTGGTACAAAGTTATTTTTTGTTATCAGAGTTTTTATTGGAAAATTTAACTGTTATATTTTTGGTTTAAACTTTATCCTGTATATTGTATAAGTTGAAAATTCAACTGTTTGGTAGAAAATGCATATATTTCCTTAAAAAGCCGTCTTTTTGGGTAGAAAATTTGTTTGTTGAAAGTCCAACTTTTTGGTTGAGAATTCAACTATTTTGTGAAAAATCTAGTTATCTTTGGAAAATTCAACTATTTTGTGAACGTCATCATTTTTGGTCTAAAATTTAACTATGTTGTAAGAAATTAATCCTTTTGGATTGAAAAATCATACTTCTTGGTTGAAAATTTATCTTTCTTGGTTGAAAAGTAACTTTTGTTAAAAATGTAACCGTCTTCCAAAAAGGTCGTCTTTTTGACGTCAAAATTTTGCTAGGTTAAATCTTGAAATATTGTTTAGGAAAACTCGTCTCTATTACTCCAAAGTTTATCTGTTTGGTTTATAATGCTACAGTTTACTTGCATTTTTTATTTAAAAGAATTTATAAACGTAAAAGCCGTCTTTAGCCGACGGCTACGTTACTTTCGGGGTAGGGGAAGGTTAAAAAGCCAAAAATGGGTAAAGTAGTTTATGGACGGCCCGCAACTGGAAAAATTTGTCGTGTGACAAGAAAGTGACTTGCCGGCCAGGCCTTTAAAAAAAGTACCCTGGCGGCGCCAGAGCCCGCCAGGCCTCGACTGCGCCACTGTTCATGATTTCAAATTATCTGCAAAATGAATTCTACAATTAACATTCCTGAGCTCAGGAAATTTCGTCGTAGCAATTTGTAGGTTATGTCGTCCAAGGTATAGAAATTTTTCGATCGATTAAAATCGCTACACACAATAGCTTTGTATGTTTTTACAATTATATATGGAATGCTTACGTACCTGAAATTGCTAGTATTTTTGCTTGAGCCTTCGTTTTTGCTCCAGTTTTGTGATCGCCCCATGTCAAACTGGAAATCGAGTTAACAGTCCTGTGCTTAACGGGAAATGTGGATAATTCAAGCACATATTTGTGCATGCTATTTAGCCACCAAGTAAGAGCGTACTTCTTGACTCTCATGATGACGAATTTCGTCGATTGACTTTTAGCCAAAACAATTTCACTTTTGAAGGAAAATTCCGACTAAACTTGGGAAAATTCTCATAATGATACCAAAACATGTGGTTACTTCGGTCGATTGATCTGATTGATCGTCCACGACCACGGTCTGCTGTTTGAACGCGCATACGTCGCGTCGAGAACCAGATTGGTTACAGTTGGCGCGCTTATTTAAAATGTTGAAAAGTGCAAATCAATCGTTTGCAACAAATAATCATTGTAAAATTACTATAAACGATTCTTTGGCCACAAAATAGACCTATAAAGTGAAAGTTAAAATAACTATTTGATTTTTACTCCACTCAGAAAAAAGTTTGGTTGATTCAACAAAAATTTGGTTGGATCAAACAAATAAATACATTGCTATATGGTCAATCAAATGTTTGGTTGATTTAACCAAATTTTTTGGTTAATAAAGTTTGGTTGATTTTAATAAATATTTTGGTTTATTGTAATAAATATTTTGGTTAATTCAACTAAATTTTTTTGTTAATTCAACAAATATTTTGGTTGTTTCGTTCAATCAAAATGTATCTAGATCTTGACTTTTAAACAATTGTATTCTAGGACAAAAGCTTTTGATAAGCATCACTTGCAGCATTAGAAGTCTGAACATTCACCCAATTTGACAGAAAGGCTTTTTCCATACGTATTTGTGTGGGGTTCTGTCATGACTTATGAATTTTGAGGTTGGATTGCCTGCACCGGTGTGAACAGTGCGAACTAAAGGTTGCACTTAGGTTCAAAATGTGCTGCATACTTTTTCAGAACGGAGTTTTTTAAAAACGTGGACATTGTTAGTGTCCATTTGTTCGTATTTTTTCACTAATTCGCGACACGACGGCGATGTACGATGAGAAACTTTTCGACACGGAAACTGGTCACCGGCGTGGGCTGACATCATCTGTTTCGATATGTTTAGTGTAGTTAATGAAAGTATTTGGTAGAATCAACCAAATTATTTCGTTACTTCAACCAAATCATTTTCTAATAATTAATATATTCCGCTCAACACATTTATTTGCTTGAATCAAATAAACATGCTCAAATAAATAATTACTTTGAACTGAACAAATTAATTCGTTGTGTTTTTTAAAAATAACCAAAGGTTTATTTGCGCTGACCAAATTTTTCCGTTTCAACAAACAAATAAGGTTGAACAAACTGTTTTGTTGAATCAACTCAATCTTTTCTCTGAGTGTCCTTTAAAAATAATTAATTCTCACAATCAATTTATCCTTAATATAAAATCTCTAAACGATATTGTCGTTTTCGATTCTGACGATTTTCGATAGTAACACGGTGGTAACGTTTGGTTGCTGTAGGCCGCTCATATTCAACAGTAGTGTGTGTCTGTGTGTGGTGCTGCATTTGAAATCAGTGATGCTAACTGAGTCGCTTTTATCTGCGCATGTTTGAATTGTAATACAGTTGATTGGCTGTAGTACGCGCCCGTATTTGAATTCCCAATGAGGATGCCAACTAGAACCAATAAGCGCCATTCCATCGAAGCATGCGCATTTCAAGGTGGTCTTTTCGGGATCACTTAGTTCGAGTTCGATAATAATACGTCACGTGTTTTTTCGTATTTGGTAATGCGCGGCTCAGTGTTGCCAACCGTTGCACGGTAAAGTCTGTAAAAGAAGTAATGAACCATAACCTCAATTGTGATGCTAGTCTGTTTTTAAACTGTTTACGCAAACAAGAAATTTTCAAATTAATCTTTTTTACGCTCTGTAACTGTGATTTCTATCATGATTTAATTATATTTATCATATTAAATATCATTTGTGAAACTCGTGTACGTTTCAGTTCTACTTTCCCTATAGGATTGAAATCTCCATTTCCTTATAGTGACACATTCGAATAATTATTTTTTTCCGGTTTGAATAGAAGTATGTCAGAGATCTGTGTATGTTAACAGATAAAAAATTTGATAATTTAAAAAGATGTTCAAATTAAGCATTCTTACGCTCTCAATAAGCACTCCTATTAAAAAAAACACCGATACATTAAGAAATTGATTTTGATAATTTGAAGGGATTTTAAAGAATAAGTTCAAAGACTATAAGGTATTTTTTTATCCAAATGGAATTTTCAAGATCTTCAAACAATTGCAAGGAATTTCAAAAGATTTCAAAGAATTTGGAATATTTTGACTTATTATAAAATATTTTAAAGAGTTCTTAATTGAATTCACTAACTTAATAGGATTTTAGAGGATTTAAAAAATTTAAATTGATTCTAAAAGATTTAAAATTGATATATTGTGGGAAAATATTTCAAACAATTTCAGTAGATTCCGAAGAATTTTTTATTTATTTTGATAATTTGAAGGAATTGGAAAAAAATGAGAATATTTTAGAGCATTTGAAAAGAATCCAAAGCATTTGAAAGAGATGTCAATAATTTCAATGAATACCAACAGATTTTAAAGGGTTTGAAATATTTTAGGATATTTTTACAGATTTCAAGGAATTTTCAACCGATTTTAGTAATTTAATTGATTCAAAAGGATTTTTTAAGGAATTTTTCAAGCTTAGGAATATTTTAGGGCATTTCAAAAGAATCCAAGGTATTTCCAAG
>CAKNYM010047434.1:116964-148165 GCA_932195095.1 Andricus curvator | reverse complement strand
TCTCCTTGTTTGAAAATAGTTGAAAATTTACCGATTTTGTTTGAAAAGTTATTTTTTTAAATATACCATTTCTGGCTAAGAATTTAACTATTTTTTTAAAGTTGTTGGTTGCAAGAAAATTTAAAAAAATTAAAAATTTGTCTTTTTGGTAGACAATAATTTGATTAAAAATCCATATTTTTATTAAAAGTTCATTGTTTTCATTCAAAAATTAAATGTTTTGTTGAAACTTCGTTTTTCTTTTTGGAAAATTATCTATATACTGAAAATGCAACTATTATTATCAATAATAATCGCTGGAGGAATTCCATTGACACTCGATAATAAATTTCTGAGAGAATTTGTATGATATGACAGACAGACAGACACCTTCGTAAAAATCGTTTTTTCTGACTCAGGGGATCTGAAAACGTGGAGATTTGATGAAAACCGACTAAGTCAAATTTTACATAAAACCAATACCTTCTCATTATGATGAGAATGTAAAAAATTATATGCATGACAAAGGAATTAAAAGTATCAAAAAATATATAAGCGCAAGTTTGAACATTTGCATTACATGTTTGTGCCGTATTTAATTATCAAAACCAAGCATTCTTCATTTTGAATCTCAATACTTGTAACCCAACTTCCGCTTTTATATTTTTAGGTACTTTAAATTTATTTTTCATGCATATAATTTTTTAAAATTTATTTTTGGCTTATAAAAGTATAGAGAAATTGCAAAATAATAATGTTTATTGTTTTAAAATAATTTATTACACATATATACTCTGCTGCAAACATCAACTTATATAGATAAAAAAATTTCTGGCAAAATTAATGATTTTTCTATTCTTGAATTAATTTTTTAAAAATATTCATCATTCTTTTTATAATATGTTTGTATATTTACGGTAAAACTATTGTGAAAGAAAGGATAAGAAACGGAAAAAATTTAAAAAAAAGTCAGAAGACGCGAACGCACGAGGGCAGACTCTGGAGCTTAAAACCTAGACCGCTCCTCTATTTTTGCTTGCTCGATGACTTTACAATTCGACCAATAGTGTTTCCGCGCAGTAACTAAAAATATAAATTTGTTTATTTGCAGTTCAAGTGCAAACATTAGTGTTCGCACTATTTGTGTACAGTTGTACAATGTTTGTGACCAATTTTTGTTGTTTTGCCTCATTTTGATTAATATAAACCTCATATCTAGCCCATTGACAAAATTGAAAATTTCTTGGAGTGCTCTGCAGCGCGGTCGGTATTGCTCCAAATTAGTAATTAAAAAAAAAAACTTTTTTCATAATTCTAAATATTTTGGACCAGAGCCGCCTTCCTTTGAGCCTTCTACTTAGCGTGCTAAATTTTCAGAACGATATCTCATTCCGTGTGGACGTAAGTTGACATGGGAAATTATCGATATAGCTTCCAGTTTTATTTTATTCGGAAATTTTTTTTCTTCAAAATTTCCACCGAAAAAGACCAGAGCCGTGAACTTTATCGTCTCCTCTTTTATTTCCCAAACTTTGAGTACGATATCTTATTTCTTTTGGACGTAAGTTTACAAAGAAAAGTATCATGCAAACTGTTTTACCCACAGACCCGTGGACGTACGAAGTTGTCTGCTCGCTGCGATAGTGCTGCTCTGAGACAGCGGATACGTATGTCAAACACGCAGTAACTGAAGATATAAATTTGTTTATTTGCATTTCAAGTGCAAACATTAGTTTCCGCACTATTTTTGTACGGTTGTACAATGTTTGTGACCAATTTTTGTTGTTTTGCCCCATTTTGATCAATACAAACCTCATATTTAGCCCATTGACAAAATTGAAAATTTCTTGGAGTGTTCTGTAGCACGGTCGGTATTGCTCCAAATTAGTAATTAAAAAAAAAAAACTTTTTTCATAATTATAAATATTTTGGACCAGAGCCGCCTTCCTTTGAGGCTTCTACTTAGCGTGCTAAATTTTCAGAACGATATCTCATTCCGTGTGGACGTAAGTTTACATGGGAAATTATCGATATAGCTCCCAGTTTTATTTTATTCGGAAAATTTTTTTTCAAAATTTCCACCGAAAAAGACCAGAGCCGTGAACTTTATTGTCTCCTCTTTCATTTCCCAAACTTTGAGCGCGATATCTTATTTCTTTTGGACGTAAGTTTACATCGCAAAATTGAGGTCTAGCTTGGTCACGTGACCCTCTCGTTACATGGCCTTAATAATATAATTCCCAAATAAAAAATCCCTAAACAGTTTGTGATATTACCGAAATGGAAAATTCCCGACAGTTTATAATATTACCGAATTTTAAAATTCCCGATAGAAAATTCCCGGATTATAAAATATCCGAACTGGAAAATTCTCGAATTATAAAACTCCCGAAACAATAAAAAAAATTGTTTTTCAATCAATATTATTTATTTCTTATAAATACAATAATGAAATATTTGTATAAAAAAATAATATTTTTCTTCTTCAAAGTTTCTAAAATTATTGTTTGAATTTAAAATAACAATACTTGAAGACAATTTTCATCCAGAAATATAATTTTTTTCAATTATTGTTATTTCAATGTTAAACAATAATTTTAGAAACTTTAAGCATTAATAATAATTTTTTTCTTGATAAAAATATTTAATTATTACATTTGTTTAAATTCGGGAATTTTCTAGTTCGGGTATTTTATAATTTGGCAATTTTCTGTCGGGAATTTTTAAATTCGGTATAATATTATAAGCTGTTGGGAATTATCCATTTCGGTAATATCATAAACTGTTCGGGAATTTTTTAATCGGGAATTTTCCAATTCAGGAATTTCATTATTCGGGAATTCTTATTAATCGGGAATTTTATTATATATTCGAAAATTTTATTCGGGAATTTCCCAGTTCGAAAATCGCAAAAAAATATATGAAATCCCAAAAATCCTAATTCACGACAAACATTTTTTTCCGAAAAAGAAGAATAAAAATTTTTTTCTTTGGTTCAAGCTGAATAAATTTCAGTTTCGACATATTAAACTTTTTTTTAAATGTGTGCATATGGCTCAATCCAAAAAAAAACATGTTTTTGCATATTTTCAAAAAAATTGTGACTGAGCAAGAAATTTATTTTTAACTTTCGCAATTTTAAATTTTCAATGAGTAAGATAATTTTTGAACAAAATAGTTGAATTTTTTAATTAAGAACAACAGTTTTTAACCAAAAATCTAATAGTTATATTTTCGTTTCAAAAAATTAATTTTCAATTGAAAAAACTGAATTTTCTCCCAAATTGTTGAATTTTCTACAATGCAGTTGATTTTTCAACACGAAAATATGAATTAATAATTAAGAAGTTAATTTTCAACCAAACATTACGATTGTTAGTTAAAAAACCTACTTTTTAACAAAGAAGAAAAAACTTTAACTAAAACGATGAATTTTTAACAAAGTTGTTCAAAAATCACCAAACTATTGAATTTTCCAGGGAAAATTCAAATTTTCTACAAAACAGTCGAATCTTTAACCCAAAAACACGAATTTTGAACAAGAGTTGAGTTTTCAACCAAAAAAGATTTTTTAGCCAATGAAGAAAAAAAATTGTATTCAAAATGTCGAATTTTAAAGCAAGAAGATGATTTTTCTACAAAAAAAGGACGAATTCTTAACAGATTACATAAATTTTTAACCAAATATTTGAATTTTCAAAATAAAAAAGATCAACTTTGAACCAAAAATGGAATTGCTACATTTTTATTTCAAGAAACTAATTTTAAAATGAAAAACCCAATTTTCTACGTATTTATTGAATTTTCGTGCAAAAAAAAAGTACGTTCTATAATACACTCGAATTTGTAAATTTTATCTTTTATGATTACTTTCATATTTGTTCCTTATTTTTTATTAAATTTTATTTTTAGCTACCCTGAAAATGTATATCATTTCAATAAATGTATAGTATTACAATTCACAATATGCATTGGTATTGAAACAAAATTTTTTTCATTGTCTTGTTTTTATATTTAAATTCATCTATTTTGTTGAAATTTTTTTTTGTAGCAATATAACCCTTTTGTTTGAAAATTCAACTATTGAGTTGAAAATTCGATTGAAAATTAAAATATTTGTTTTAAACTTCATTCTTTTGTTTGAAATTAGTTTGTTTTCCGTTTAAAATTAATTTTTTCAACTAAAAATTCAACTATTCAATTTTTCGTCGAACTTTTTTTTCTTTTTTTTTAAGACATATATTTTTGGTTGAAAACTCATCTGTTTAGTTAAAAAATTAACTATTCCATTGAAAATTAATTTTAATTGGTTAAAAACTTATTTCTCCAACTTAAAATTAAACCATTCCATTTTTTGTTGAAAATTTATCTTTTTTTTTTGGTAACAATGTAACCTTTTTGGTTGAAAATTTAACTATTTCGTTAATAATTTATTTTTTTGATTGAAGTTGCAGAATTTTAGTTGAAAGTTCATTCCTTTGGTTAAAAATTTGACAAATTTGGTTGAAAATTCGTTTTTTTCAATGAATTTTCTAAATAAAAAATGCATCTATTTAATTTTCGCTAGAAAGTTGATCTTTTTCAGTTAAAACTTTACTCATTTTGTTGAAGACTCGTCTTTTCAAATCGAAAATTAAATTATTTTCATAGAAAATGCATATTTTCGAGTTGTAAATTCACTTTTTTTTCAAAAGTTCGTCTTTATAACTTAGAAACTCAACATTTTAGATGACATTTTTTTTCTTCATTGATTGAAAAATCTTTCTTGGTTGAAATTGTAATTCTTCTATTGAAAATTTGTATTTTTTGGTTTAATTTAACATTTGTTTTCTTTTTCTTGGATGAAAATTAATTGTTCTTACTGAATTTTTAGCCAAGAAGATAAATTTGCTTACAAAAAGGACCAATTTTGAAAAAAGCACATGAATTTTCAACTAAAAAGGATAAATTACTAAACAAGAATACAATATTTAAATATTGATCAAACAAAATCAACAAATCTTCAATAAATAGTTGTAAAATTTTAAACACGATTTTTTAACAAAATAATTCACGGTTCAGCTGAAATAGTTACATTTTCAGTAAAAAAATTAATTTTCAACCAAAAAAGAACGAAGTTTTAACAAAATAGTTACATTTTTCATCAAAGTGATAAATTTCTATAATGATGAATCTTCAACAACAAAAATTAATTTTTAACAAAAGAGTTTAACTTTAAACCAAGTGCTAAAATTTACATCAAAAAAAGATGAATTTTCAACGGAAAATGTACTAGTGATATTTTTAACCAAAAAAGGTTTTAATTTTGAATAAAGGCAGGTAATTTCAACCAAACAGTTGAATTCTCAAGAAAAAGATGAATGTTTTCAACCAATTTTCAACCAAAATGAATGAATTTTCAGTCAAAAAAATTAATTTCCAAACAAAAATAAAAAGGAATTTTCAACAAAATAGTTAAATCCAGTAATATAAAGCTACTTTTACGAATGAAAAATCATTGTTATTTAATTTTATATTACAATTTGAAAAAATTAAGCATGCTCGCAAAAAGATTCCCTGAATTTGAAGATTTCGTTGAAAATACAACCGTTTTGTTAAATAATTATCTTTTTTAGTGAAAAATTCAACTGCTTGGTTAAAAGATGAACTACCGTGTTCAGAATTCATTTTTTGGTTTAAAAAATAATTTCCTTGGCTGAAAATTCATCTTTTTTAGTTGAAAATTCAAATATATAGTTAAAAAATATTTATTCTTTTTAGTTGGAAATTCATGTATTTTGTCGAAAATTCGTCTTGTTTGGTAGAAAATTAATCTTCTTGGTTAAAAACCAATCCTTTTGGTTGAATGTTGAAGTCTTTTGTTGAAAATTAATTTTTAAAAGATTTATAATTTTAATTGTAAATTCACATGTTGGTTAAAACTTCGTTTTTTATTGAGAATTAAATTTTCCAACTAAAAATGTAACTATTCAATTTTTAAAATTAATCTGTTTTTGATAAGGATTCAAACTATTTTCTTGAAAAATCGTATTTTCTTGTTGAATTTGACTGTTATTTATTACAAATTAAAATCATTTATGTTTGGGAGAAAAATAAACTACCGGGTTCAAAGTTGAACTACTTTGAAAAAAATTAATTTTTATTTTTTTATTTGAAGATTCAGCATTTTAGCCGAAAATTTATATTTTTTTCACGATATCAACTATTTGGTTCGAACTTGAACTACTTTGTTCAAAAGACATTTTCTCAAGATCTGTTTGGTTGAAGATTTAATCCTTTGTTTGAAATTTTTTTTGTATGTTAAAAATTTATTTTTTGATCTGAAAATTATTCCTTTTGATGGAAATTCAACTATTTGTTCAGAAATTTATATATTTTATAGAAAATTTGTCCTATTTTGGTTAAATTAAAGAGATTCTGATTTAAAAGCAGGATATTTTTTTGTTTAAATATCAACTATTACATTTTTGTTCAAAATTCTTCTCTTTGGTTGAAAATTGAACTAATTTGTTAAAAATTAATTTTTATAAATACAAAATTCAACTTTCTGGTTGAAAATTCAACTTTTTTGTAGAAAATTCTTTTTTTTTCATTGAAAATTCATTTTTTCAAATAGAAATTCACCTATTTCATTTGTACTTCAAAATTGGCCCTTTTCAGTTTAAGAATTCGCATATTTGGTTACAAATGTATGAAATTTGTTAAAAATTTGTCTTTTTTGGTAAAAAATTAATCTTTTTGGTTAAAAATTCAAGGATTTGGGTAAAAATGTATGTTTTTTTGTTGAAAGATCGTCTTTTTGGTAGAAAATTAATCTTTTCAGTTTCAAATTGAACAATTTGATTGAAAGATGTATATAATTTGTTGAAAATTCGTTTTTTTCTGGGCTAATTTAAACAGTTTAAATACTATTACATTATTTGTTAAAAAATAAATTTTATAAATGAAAATTTAACTTTACGGTTTAACATATTTTTTACATTAAAAATTCAACATTTAGTTGAAAATTATTCTTTTTAGTTAAATATTGAACGATTTGGCTAAAAATGTATGTATTTTGTTGAAAATTCGTCTTTTGTAGTAGAAAATGAATCTTCTTGATTAAAAAAACATATTTTTGTTCGAATGTTGAAGTCTTTCGTTGAAAATTCATTTTTTAAAAGATTCATAATTTTCATTGAAAATTCATCTGTTGGTTAAAAAGTACTTTTTTGGTTAAAAATTAAATTTTCTCATTAAAAACGTAACTATTACATTTACGGTTGTAAATTTAGCCTTTATAAGTTGAAAATTCAACTTTTTGATTGAAAATTCATCTTCTTAGATTGAAAATTTGTCTATTTGTTTGAGGATTCTGTTTCGTTAACAATTCGTCTTTTTTCGTTAATTCAACTTTTTCAGAATTTATCTTATAATGGAAAATGCATCTTGCAGGTTGAAAATTTAACTATTTAGTCAGTAATATTTTTTTATCAAAAATTTAACTGCTTTTTTAAAAATGCAACTGTTTGGTTATTTTAAAATTTGTATTTTTGGGATGAAAATTCATCTCTTGTGGTAGAAAATTCGTTTTTTTTTTGTTAAAAAATAATTTTTCAAGCTAAAAATTCAATTACTCCAGTTGAAGATTCATAATTTTAGTTGAAAATTCACCTATTTGTTAGAATTTTTGTTTTTGCTGAAAATTAATTTTTTCAAACTCAAAATGTAACTTTTTTATTTTTGGTTGACAATTGATCTTTTTAAGTTGAAAATTCCTCCTTTTAGTAATAAATTGATCTTCTTGGTTTGAAATATCCTCTTCTTTATAAAAAATTTACGTTTTCTTTCAATTTTGTCTTTTTGGTACAAATTCAAATTTCTCAGTAGAAAATTCATCTTTTCTTTCTGAAATTCAACTATTTTTCTAAAAATCTAATTGTTTCGCCCGACAAAGTCGATTTTTCATTCGGATTTGTTTCGTGTAATGGCATGAAATGTCTAAACATTAGTAGTCGTCCTATGTCGGCACCAAACAGGTGGACCTAAGATTGTACCTTTTTGCAGCTTTTGTTGTTATTTGTGTGTTATATTATTCCGCTATGTTTCAATTCCATGTCACTTGTCTCTTGTTGTTTTTTTTTAGTTTGGTCGTGCTTTGACAGCATGTTGCTTGTCTCTGATAGGTGTCCATCATATCAATAAAGTTTGACAATATTCTACATGTTTTTTAATTGTAAATGGTTCAAATTTGTCAACTTCCTTCTAAAACTTACATAACTTGCCCTTCTTCTTGCATTCTAGCGAAAAAAATGATGTGCTGACTCATGACCAGCGGGTGCCGGCTTAGGACCGCCATTTTGAGAAATGTAAAAAATCGACTTCTTCACTTTGCGCTGCATTTCGACCGCAAAAATCACTTTACACTGCTCCTAATGAAATATAATTGTAGATAAAGGATCGTGGAATCCGAGTAAATACATTAAAGCGCCATTCATCCCTGTTTGCCCTCTGTTTTTGACGAAAACTCTCACTGTGCCGACTAAGGATAATTGTTCAGTTACACCACAGAGGTCTGTATTTTCATAAATGCTCAAATTATCAAATGACTCAAAAATTTACTAGCATTAACAATTTGTACCTTTCTTAAAACTATATTCATAAAAGTGAAAAAAAATGGAAATAAAAAAAATAAAAATATATATAAACTATATTCATGCATAGAAGTTAGATAGAAGAGAATACGAGATCATTTTTGCTTAATTTTTTCAGGTCGACCTACTGTGGAACACATCGCTCTGGAATAAGTTTTTTTTTATTCCGGTTGTAGTGGTGAGTAAGATGGTTTCAGGAAAGGGGTAAAGCTAGCTCAACCCGATCTATGCTTCAGTTCCGGTTTTGCCAGGATGTTGCGCTCATACATTGATGTCCCTTGGGTAACATCAATCACTCGGACCATGTTTGCCTCACACTCGAAACACACTCTACTTATGACCTATGAACCTAGAAACTTTCTGAATTCATCTCTGTTATCTATTTTTAATTACAGGTTAATTCTCTATAACGATACTCAAAATTATGGACTCAAAAATCTTTTTCATTCAAGAATTTATTTTTTTACATTTTTCGCATATGGACGAGCAACCACAACAATACCTACCCACTTATCATTTTTTTTCTCAATTTGAATCTTTTTAAATTGACTTTAATAGTGAGCAACTTTTAATTTTTTAGAGCTTCTATTGTCTGGTTTAAACAAATTTATATATATTATATTTATTTATATTTTAGATCAATTTTAATCTGATGAGGAAACTGGTATATG
This sequence comes from Andricus curvator, assembly GCA_932195095.1. Lineage (NCBI taxonomy): Eukaryota > Metazoa > Arthropoda > Insecta > Hymenoptera > Cynipidae > Andricus > Andricus curvator. The sequence goes on along the minus strand of CAKNYM010047434.1, from coordinate 138,882 downwards.
TTTCGAAGCTTCATGCGTCTTAATTCCGTAATGAACTTGACACAATAAATTATACTATTTTTGTCTGGAAGTAGTCGTTTTGACTTTTGTCACCACTTTCATCTCCGTATGAATGTTCACACACTTGCTTTTACTTTTTCCGTTCATTTCTGAAATTTGTACAAATTATTGCTAAAATTATTGCCAATTTTTTATATGTATAGAGTTTTTGATAGGAACCCAGTGGGCAAAAAAATTGAGGATGTCCTAAAGACGCCTTAGGGACATCCCTGAATCGTCTTTTGGAACATGTCTTTTGGACATCGTAGGGTTGTTCTTAAGACGTCTAATGTCAGTACGAAATATGTCCTGAGAGCGTCCTATGTCTTTATGACGTCTTTACGACATCTTTAGGACATTGCACGTCTTCGAGACGTTTATTGGGCTGACTTAGGACGTCCTAGGAACGTCCCAAGTACGTTCTTTGGATGTGCATGGTCTTGTGCCCACTGGGAAATAATCATATACAGTGATATTTTAGCAAAAAGTATTCGTCATCAAGTTAGAATTTTTTTGGATGTTAACAAACATATTTTAGTTTGTCAATGAAATAGCTGTTTTTGATCTACTAGTCATTATTAAAATATTTATTAAAAAACAAGCTCTCGCTCAACGACGTTCAGCCTCATCAGGAATACATTGTTTGGAAATATACATTGTTGCCTAATGAAAAAGAATTTTACATAGAGATATGTTCGTTGAACAGGAGGAGGTATAAAGGGTTTATAATTTTTTGTTAGTTTACTTACGAGAAGTTGAAACAAATGGTTTTTGTTGTAAAACGTTATTGGAGTTTCAGTTTGAAAAGGTCAAAATGTAATATTGAGAGGATGTTAAATTTAACATTTTTTATGTACAGTGATTTGTGTAAATATGAGTAAGTTTTTATAAGATAAAAAAACACACTCCTGGACATGCAGTGCATGTTTGTTTAAAATAAATAAACTTTTTCGGGCAGCACTCCTTATCACCATGGCTGCATGTCCAGAAGTGAGGTGATGTTTATCGTTACGTGACAATTTAAAAAAATGGTCGATCACTAGAGCCACCTATCTTGTGTTGGTAAAATTAGATAAAGTCGAGGGAAACATTTGCAATCTCATATAACGAGGAAACTTAAAGGTTATTAGTAATTAATATTACACTATGGTATATATCACGAAGGAAATCTGTGTCGGCGCGTTTGTTTACAGAATTACTATGTTTTATGATTTGGAACATAGACACGACCACATTCACATGGGATGATATAGATGATGTGGGTTTTTAGTTTTATCTTCATTTTTAGTGAAACATTGAAAAGGATCTTTTTCATATTTAAAAGTTATTAAAATATTAAATTCTAGGAAAGTTCTTTTGTAGAATCTTGTAAGTTCATTAATAAACGGTAAAACAATCAGTTGATTAAGATCTAATTTGTGATTATTATTTTGAGCTGTAGTATTAGAAATTTGGTTTTTATTTTGTAAATTAATTAATGTTTTATTAATATATTTTTTGATGAAATTAATAGGATTGATATGCTTCTTACTTTTGGGTGGTATTTATTGGAAGTAGTAAGAAGGATAATCGTCGGGGATAATAGATTTTTATCTACTAAGTGAAAGTGAGAAGGAGTTACCTCATGAAATAAGGAGAGGCAGGAGATGTAGGGGAACCATAGGAGTGAGTGAGAGCAAATGTTGCCATTTTTGTAGAGGAGGGATGTATGGTGGATAGATATCGAGGGAGGCGAAAGGCGGGTGTGATGTGTCTATTTCATAAGATAGAAAGAGATAGCGGATGGAAGAGTGATCTGGAGAGTACCAGAGAAGGGAGTGAGAGGATAAATGTCGAGGGAGGTGGAAAGGGAGAGTGATGTGTGTATCTCGTAAGATAGAAAGAGCGATCTATCTCCTTAGATAGAAAGAGATAGCGAGTTGAGCGGGCGTTCTTGATTTCGATTTTCTCTAGGAAAGAATTTGTTTAGCGGAGATTCAATTCGTTGGTAAGTCGGAAAGGGATGAAGTTAGTCAGTCTGTCGGCTGAAATGGCTGGTATTCCAGCTGTCTCAGCGGAAACGGGTGGGCTGGTATGCCAGCTAGCCCGTTAGCGGAGGAAAAGGGGGAGGGGGAATTGAATTAACTAGAAAAAATTATGTGTCGCTTGATTTTTTTTCGTATTCTTTATTTTAAAATGATTTTACTGAGAGTCGGAGTCTGATTTGTCGAAGTCTTGGTTCTTTCTCCGAAGAGGGTGACGGAGATGCGTGTCCAGGCGGCCTCTGGCTGGTTTCCAGCTAGAGGCTCCTGAAGATCGAGAGATCTGGAGATTTTGTGTGCGAGTGGTTGGTCATGACAGTGACTTGCTCGTGAAGACCTATGGCTGGCTTGCAGCTGTAGGATTTAGTGTGAGAGCTCTGGCTACCAGCTCCCAAACACTTCTGACGTTCTGGTCCCGTGCGTGCCCTTTTAAAGGAGAGGCTGTGTGTGCGTTGCGTGGGAGTCGAGCGGAGAGGGTAGAAAATCGTTGGGGGGAGATGCGCGCGTCGAGCTACGCGCGCGCTGTTCTCGCGACTCTCGCCTCTACTCGCCCTGCCGCCTTGCTGACGTCACGGCTGAAGTCACTTCACACAGTATGTCCTTCTCTCTCTCTTACTCGCAGGTCTAATTGCTAGTTATTATAATTCTGAAATTGTTGCCTACCGAATGAATAAATGTCGTCTGCGAGAATGTTTTAAATCTACCAATAAAAGAGTTTTGCTCTATGCGAGCCGCGTATGACAGGATAAACATTATTTTTAAGTTTATTTTTAACAATATTTATGTTTTTCGTTTTAAACTATTAGAAAATGTGACAGCTGTCAACTAGCCTGTTGATGACTGAAATTTTGTCTTTGATTGCTATGTTTGACTCAAAATTGACGTATCTCCCTGACCATGTTTCTTTGCGGTACCAGTTAGTTGTAATTTTATTGTTAAATATGTGTAAATTAATGTCTAAGAAAGTGTCGATTTTGTCTTCAGGGACACAAGTCAAGATTCCGTCAATATATCTGTAGCAGAAAATCGATTGAAAGGGTAGTTTTAAAAAAATATCTTTTTCGAGTCCTTCTATTACCAGATCAGAAATTATTCTAGAAAGTGGGGATCTTATAGGGGTACCATAAAAACCAGTTAATTTTGATATTTTTAAAACAAGTTCTTTAGGAATATTAGCGATTAACGACTTGACATCTAGACAGACTATTTTATGATTTATAGGAATTTGAATATTTTAAATTTTTGTGATGATGTCCCAGCTGTTTTTAATGTAAGATGTAGTTTTTCCAATGATTTGTTGGATTGGTTCACTAATATATTTGGAAAGATTATAAATAGATGATCCAATAAAGAAAGTGACAGGTCTGAAAGGAATTGTTTTCTTATGGATTTTTGGTAGTCCGTAAAATTTCAAAGCAATAGCATTGTGGCTTTTGAGAAATTTTGCTATGTCAGTATTTATAAAATCTAATCGTAAAAGATTACTAATTAGTTTATTAAGCTCGGTTTGTATTTTATTTGTTGGGTCTTTATTTAATTTGACATAAGTGTTTTTATCTAATAGGAGGTTTTCACATTTTTCTATATAATCAGTTTGTTTTCAAACAACCTTTTTCGGACTTAGTAACAAAAATGTCATTGTTTTTTTTTTAGAAATTCTTTTGTTTAATTTTTTAATTTTAATTTGTTTTAATTTGTCAACAAACATATTACATTTTTTTGATTTATTAATAAAACACTTGATTTAAATTGAAAAAAAACTAACATCATCAATCCCAAAAAGTTGAAATTAATAATCTTTTTTTTAAATTACCCAGAAGTCGTATTGTGGGTACAGGTAATTTTTTTGTTATCATTACGGGAAATTTTTTTTACCTGTACCATCATTTCAATTTCCTCATCTGTATAAAAATGGAAAAAAGTTTTTAAATCATAGTGTGGTAGAAAATGTTATGAACGAAATTATTTCCCAATATTAAAAAAGCATTTACAATAAAAATTTTCCCTTCTATCAGTAACGATTAGAAAAGTTTGGTCATCAATTTTCAAAAAAATAAAATGACTTGTTTGGAACTTTTAATACACAAAATTGATGGTACAGAATATTTTCAATTTTTATCAATAGATAAACGAACTGAAAAAATCAATCTTTTCGTATTATCTATGCCTGGTTGAAAATTGATCTTTATGTGTTGAAAATTTAGGTATTTTGCTAAACAATTTTCTTTTCTGGGACAAAAGTAATATTTGATATTGAAAATTAATCCTTTTCAATCAAAAATGTAACTGATTGGTTGAAGATTAATCTTTTTTTGGTAGAGGATGCAACTATTTTGTTCTAAATTTCTTCTTTTTTGGTGGAATTTAACTGTTTTTGGCTTACGATTTAAATCTTTTTTTGTTGTAATATTAACTATTCTACGTTTCTTTAAGAATTTATTTTCTGGATGAAAAATCAAGTACTTGGTTTAAAGTCCAAGTACTTTATAAAAAATTATTTTTTTTTTACATGAAAATCCAACTATTTGGTCGTGCATTAACTTTCTTGTTGAAAATGTACGTTTTTGGTCGAAAATTAAAATTCCTTGGTGAAAAATTAAACTATTTGGTTGAAAATTAAGATGTTTATTTTGAAAATGTAACTATTCAGTTGCAATTTCTTTTTTATCAAAATTAATCTTGTTGAAAATTTGTCTATTGGGGTAGAGAACTTGATTGTTGAAAATTGATCATTTTGATTGAGGAATCAACTATTTCGTTAACATTTTTTTTTTAATTAGTTTTTCAAACTGGAAATTTAACGAATTTTGTATTTGTTTAGAAAATTAATCTTGTTTGTTCAAAGTTCATCTGCTTGGTTGAAGAGTCAACTACTTTCTTAAAAATTAGTATTTTTTCGTTGAATTCAACTAGTTGATATTTTTTTTTGTCGAAAATCAGTCTTCAAACTGCAAATTAACCTTTTCCATTTTTGGTTAAAAACTTGTCCTTTTTTCTAAAATTTTTAACTTTTTCCCCACTTTTCAGTTAGAGTGAAGTAATAATAAATTGAAGAAATGAGTAATTGTTGAAAAAGCTTACTATCATTTAAAATAATATTGTCTTTGCTGAATGGCAGAAATTTGCGGTTTTTTCTTAAATGTTTAACTTTGCTTTGATTTTTTAGTTATGAGCAAATAATAATTAAAAATGAAACAGAATCATTTTTTAAACATTTTCTTTTTTTTAGGATAAATTTTTTAAATGTAAAACAAGTATTTGAAATATTTTTCAAATTTTTTATATTGAATGTAAAATTTCCTGAAAGTAATAAATAAAATCCTTTAAAAAAAATTAATATTAACATTTATTATTAGTGCCTAACTAAAAATTCTAAGAAAAGCTGAAAATTACCAAAAAATCCACAACTTTCTAGCATTACTTCAATAAAATATAGTTAAAAACAATGATAACTTGTACAAACAATAATGTTTGACAAATTGCTTTGATTATTATCTCACTCTGAACAAGAAGTTGACAAAAAGTGGAAAATTTAAATAAAACGCAACTATCTAGCAATAATAAAGAAGAATATAGTTATTAGAATAATAATTTATTTAAATAATTATTTTGGCTTAATTTAATTAATTATTAACTCACTACAAGTGAACAGTGGACAAATATTTGACAATTGCAGAAAAAAACGCAAATTTCTAGCATTATTCAAATTGCATGTTATCAACATTAATAAAAAATTGATGAAGAAATAATGTTTTTAACTTTAATTGATTATTCACCTCACTGCAATTGAAAATTAGCCAAAAAGTGTAAAATTTTTGAAAAAAGTGCAATTTTCTAGCAATATTTTAAGATAATATTATAAACAATAATAACGAATTGTTAACATAATTAATTTCCTTAATAATAATTAGGTTTTACCTCACTTTGATTGAAAATTGAAAAGAAAATGGAACATTTTTGAAAAAACCGCGACTTTCTACCTCTATTCTTAGAGAAAAGTATTTCAATAAAAAAACATGAAATTTATATAAAAAAAAAGTTAAAAAAAAGACGAATTTTCAACAAATAAAGGTTTTTCACTAAAGAAAGAAAATTTCACATAAATTGTTGAACCTTTAAGCCAAAAGACGAATTTTCTCTACAAAAATTGAATTTACAAACCAAAAATATGACTTCAGCATAAAATTATTTTTAAACGAAACTGATGCATTTTTACCCAACAAAAAGGAAATTTTACACGAAGAAAATTAAAAAAAGATCAATATTAACAAAATGGAAAAGTTACATTTTCATTTAAAAATTATTTTTCAAAAAAAAAAGACTTTTCTACTAAACAGTTAAATTTTCAACCAAAGACATACGCCTTCAATCAAAAAAATAAATTTGTAACAATGTAGTTTAACTTTTACCCAAGTAGTTGAATTTTAAATTTAAAAAGATTAATTTTCAACAAAATCGTTAAACTTTCAACCAAAATCTTTCAATCTTTCAACTAAAAATACAACTCTTCAAAAAAAATGTCAGCCAAATATTTCAAATAAAATAGTTGAGTACTTAAGCAAAGAAGAATAATTTTTAACCAAAAAGTAGCATTTTCATTAAAAAAAGAAGAAATCTCTCTTAAAGCGAATGAATTTATATATCAAAAAGATAAATTTAAAAAAATAGTTGAATTTTCTGTTAAAAAAGATTTTAGTTAACTTTCCACGATAAAAATATGATCTTTGAACCAAGAAATAAGTTTCTACTAAAAAAATTGAATTTTCAATCCAAAAAAGGAATTATTACCCAAAAAAGATGACTTTTAACCAAATTGTTGAATTCTCTGCCAAATAGTTGCATTTTTATCTAAAAAAGATGAAATTCATCATAAACAGATGAATTTTTATTTAAAAATAAAACAAATTTAAAAAGAATAGTTTAATTTTCATCCAGAAAAGATTCCAGTTTACTTTTCAAGATCAAAATATGAATTTTTTCACAATAAATAAGTTTCTACGAACAAAATTGAAATTTTCATCCAAAAAGACGATTTTTTTTAACCAAAAGGGATGGATTTTCAATAAAATAGTTGAATTCTCTACCAAATAGTTGAATTTTTATCAAAAAAAAAATAAAATTCAGTTCATTTTTTAACAAGAAAATATGAATTTTAAACAAAAAGTAAATTTTTAACGAAATAGTTCAATTTTTAACAAAACAATAGAATTATCAACCAAAAGTATGACTTTTTAACAAAATAGTTTTATTTTGAACCAAACAGTTGCATTTTTATCCAAGAGGGATGAAATTTCTCTTAAAACAGATGAATTTTTCATGACAAAAAGAAATTTTTTTGTAAATAGTTGAATTTTCATCTTGATAAGATTTCAGTTCTCTTATTAACACCAAAATATTAAATTTAACCAAAAATTAAATTTTCTACAAAATAGTTAAATTTTCAACAAAACAGCAGAATTTTTAACTAAAAAGTATGACTTTTCAACAAAATTGTTAAATTTTAAACCAAACAGTTGAATTTTTTCCAAGAAAGATGTAATTTCTGCTAAAGCAGGTGAATTTTAAAATCAGAAACACAAATTTTCAAAAAAAGAGTTGAATTTTCAACCGAACAGTTGCACTTATATTCAAGAAAAATGAAATATTTCTTTTAAAACAGATGAAATAAAAAAAAACTTTAAAAACATGGTAAAATTTTCATCCAAAGAAGATTCCAGTTCACTTTCCAACACCAAAATAAGGATTGGAAACTATGAGTTAATTTTCTGCTAAATAGTCGAATTTTTAACAAAAAAGTGTGACTTTTTAACCCGATTGTTAAATTTTCCACCAAACAGTTGCACTTTTGTCCAAGAAAAATAAAAATTCTACTAAAACAGGTGAACTTTTAAATCAAAAAGACAAATTTTCAACAAAAAAATTGAATTTTCACCCAAAAATATTTCAATAGACTTTTCTACAGAAAAATACCAATTTTAAACAAAAAGTAAATTTTCTAGGGAATAGTTGAATTTTCAACAAAACAGTTGCATTCTTGTCCAAGAAAGATGCAATATTTCTACTAAAAAATGATGAACTTATAAATTAAAAAGACAAATTTTCAGAAAAATATTTTTCATCCAAAAAATATTTGAGTTGACTTATCAGCAACAAACTATGAATTTTAAACGAAAGGTTAATAATATACGAAAAGAGTTGAATGTTCAACCCGAAAAGACGAATTTTTAACAAAACAGTTGTATTTGCAAAAAGAAATGTCTTTTTAAGAAAATTATTAAATTTTCAACCAAATGATAAAAGTCATAACTAGAAAGATAATCTTCAGGAGAAAGTTTTTGCAAATTTTCAAAAATTACGTGCATAAGTGAGGGACCCCCTCCCCGCTACCGTAACAATTCGTAACAAATTTGACTGAGCACTCGCGCACTGTGGCCCTTCCGAGGCGAGAGTCGCAACCTTCTCTCGTCCTACCCAATGTGAAACTACGTGGGCCAGTGAAATCTTTAATAAATGATGAGAACAATAAAAAATATTCACGAGCAATCAGAAACAGAAACAAATAATTTAATTTGATTCTCTTAATTTCCGAAAATGTTGGTAATTTATGATACTTTCTTAGTTCAATGTGTCAAACGATCTGTCAACACGATCATTGATGATGGAGAAAATTCATAATCATTATTAATATTTGGGAAACAGAACAAATATAAATATTAAAAAAATATTTAAAAATTCTAAATATAAAGTATAAAGTTCAAAGTCGTTAAGAATTCTATGGCGGCTCTAATTTTCAAAGTTGAAGTGAAAACTCTCATTTAATTCGAAAATTCAATTAAATAAATTTCAATTTTATTGCAGGACGAGGTCTTTATCATCAGTTGACGTTCAAAGTCGTTACGATAAAAATCCTATAACCGTTTTCTATTTATTGATTTTCTACCATGGATTTCCTACAATCGCAAAAAAATGTAGGAAAATCAGTGAATTGCGAAAAGAAGGTACAGTTCAGTGGTAAAGATGGAAAAGACTGAAGAGCGAAACCCTTCGTTTAAGCACGATAACTATACAACTGTTCCATCCTTTTACGATTCGTTCTTTTTAATGGTTGCACCGAGGGGACTTCACCAGAAAAAAGCGTTTCAAGATCGTGGATTAAAAGCATCTGGGGTAAAATGGCAAACTAAATCGTTTAATGTTCTTTCTACTTTGACAGATACTAATGCAGTGCTTCTCTGCCAAGGGACCACATAACTGCCTTTGACAAAACTCACCTGGGTATACAAAGGCATAGTGACTTTTATTTTTTGTCTTTGAAAAAAAAGTACTTTCTTTCATCTCCCGGTACAAGCTGTTGATTAATCCAAAAAACTATTCAGAAACTTTTCAAACAACTTTAGGAATTTTTATTTTATTATATTTTATATTATTTGCAGTTTTTTGAATTTCCTCGCACGACGAGGTCTTTATTATTCAATGAAGTGCAAAGTCGTTACGATATAAAACTTGGAACTGAATCTAATTCTAAGCTAACTATAACAAGATTCTAGCGGATTCCCCTATTTCTGCTAAGAAAATTCAAAAGCCAAAACTTGCTCGCACAACGATGCTTTTATCGTAATATAAAGTTCAAAGTCGTTACGAATTCTAGGGCGGCTCTAATTTTTAAAGTTGAAGTGAAAATTCTTATTGAAGTCGAAAATTCAATAAAATAAATTTCCATTTTCTCGCAGAACGAAGTCTTTGTCATCAGCTGACGTTCAAAGTGGTTAAGATGAAAATGAAATTTTGGATGCAACACGTAGAGAAGCAACCACACACAATAAGGTCTTCATCGAAAGATAACGTTCAAAGTCGTTAGAATTCTGTGGTGGCTCTAATTTTCAAAGTTGAAGTAAAAACTCTTATTCAAGTCGAAAATTCAATTAAATAAATTTTCATTTTCTCGTAGAACGAGGTCTTTATCATCAGCTGGCGTTCAAAGTCGTTACGATAAAAAATAAAGTTTTGATAGAACACGTAGGGAGGCAAGCACGCACAACAAGGTCTTTATCGAAAGATAAAGTTCAAAATCGTTAGAATTCTATGGTGGCTCTAATTTTCAAAGTGGAAGTGAAAACTCCTATTTAAGTCGAAAATTCAATTAAATAAATTTTAATTTTCGCGCAAAACGAGGTCTTTGTCATCAGCTGGGGTTCAAGGTCGTTACGATGAAAATTAAATTTTTGATCAAACGCGTAGAGAGGCAACCACACACAACAAGGTCTTCACCGAAAGATAAAGTTCAAAGTTGTTAGAATTCTATGGTGGCTCTAATTTTCAAAGTTGAAGTAAAAACTCTTATTCAAGTCGGAAATTCAATTAAATAAATTTCAATTTTCTCGCAAAACGAGGTATTTATCATCAGCTGGGGTTCAAAGTCGTTAGGATGAAAATGAAATTTTTGATAAAACACGTAGAGAGGCAACCACACACAACAATGTCTTTATCGAAAGATAGAGTTCAAAGTCGTTAGAATTCCATGGTGGCTCTAATTTTCAAAGTTGAAGTGAAGACTCTTATGTAAGTCGAAAATTCAATTAAATAAATTTTAATTTTCTCGCAAAACGAGGTCTTTATCATCAGCTGGGGTTCAAGGTCGTTACGATGAAAATTAAATTTTTGATCAAACGCGTAGAGAGGCAACCACACACAACAAGGTCTTCACCGAAAGATAAAGTTCAAAGTCGTTAGAATTCTATGGTGGCTCTAATTTTCAAAGTTGAAGTAAAAACTCTTATTCAAGTCGGAAATTCAATTAAATAAATTTCAATTTTCTCGCAAAACGAGGTATTTATCATCAGCTGGGGTTCAAAGTCGTTACGATGAAAATTAAATTTGTGATAAAACGCGTAGAGAGGCAACCACGCACAACAAGGTCATTATCGAAAGATAAAGTTCAAAGTCGTTAAAATAAAATTGCACACACTAATTAAAAAATCCTATACATCACATCTACTATTCAAATTCTGATAAATTGGGATATTTACGTCGACAAGTTAACACGAGTTACAAGTAACTAAGTTACTCAGAAGTTACGTTGTTTATAACTTTTAGGGTAACTTCTTTACTATTTTGAAACGTAACAGGTAACGTAACTTATATGGGATTTTTGCAATAACTTGGAACTTTAATTTTAGTTACTTTGAAGGTACTTTGTGTTAGTTTTTTTTTTTTTTTTTTTTTTTTTTTTTTTTTTTTTGAAAATGCAACTGATTTGTAGAAAACATATCTTTTTGACTTGAAAATTCCACAATTTAGTAGAAAATTTTCTTCATTCTCCTCTCGAAATTCGGCTCTTTCGTTTCCAAAGTTATATCTTTTGGTGGAAAAATCTGTGTTCTTTGGTTAAATACAAATGTGTTTGATTTCAAATTAAAATCTTTTTTTGGTTTGAATTATATCGACTATTATATTTTTTGTTGAGAATTCATCTTTTTGGTTAAAAATTCATGCATTTTGTCTTGAAAATGCAACAATTCAGTGGACATTTTTTTCTTCCTCGTTTCAAAATTCGAATGTTTCGTTCAAAAATTGGTCTCTCTTGATGAAAAAAAAAATTTATTTTGGTTGAAGATTCAACTATTTTGGTAGAATATTAATCTGAGTTGGTTGACGATTCAGCTATTTTGTTGAAAATTCGTCTTTTTTGGTTGAATTTGTCGTCTCTTGTTGAAAATTGATTCATTTGGTTGAAAGTTGATCTATTTTGTTGAAAATTCAGTTGTTTTGTTAAATATTCATAATTTTCCTTGAAAATTCATTTCTTTGGTTTTGAATTCAACTTTTTTTTTCAAATTCAGTTTTTTTTGGGTCGGGGGTGGAAAATTCAAATATTTCGTTAGAAAATTCAACTATTTCGTTGAAAATTAACTTTTTGTTGGACGTTTAACTCTCTTGTTGCAAGTTTATCCTTCTGGTGTGAAATTAGTAGAAAATTCGATATGGTTGAAGATTCAAGTATTTTGTTAAAAATTTAAATATTTTGGTGAAAAATCCAAATTTGGTTGAAAAGTAATTTTTCTGTTGAAAATTCAGCCTTTTGATTTATAAATTTATTTCTTCCGTTATGAAAATTGCATTTTTTTTGGTCAAAAATGCAACTGTTTGGTTAAAAAATGTGACTGGAAAATCTTTCTTCAACTAATGCCTATTTCTTTTTATATAAAGTTTTAATGAATCTCCATGTTAGTCATTTTGGTTTTCCAATTATAAAATTAGGGAAGTGAAAGAAGTAACTTTTTAGGTAACTTTAAGTTACTTTATCTAGTGACCCTACCTGAAAATTCCTGCCCAGTGGGCACAAAACCATGAAAATCCTAAGAACGTCCTTGGGACGTTCCTAGGACGTCCTATGTCAGCACAATCAACGTCTTCAAGACGCCCAATGTCCTAAACATGACCTACAGACGTCTCAAAGACATCGGGCGTTCTCATAACATATTTCATACTGATATTAGACTTCTCAACAGCATCGCAAGCCCAGTGGGCACAAAAACATGACCATTCCAAGAACGTCCTTGGGACGTTCCTAGGACGTCCTATGTCAGCCCAATCCCCAGAATGTCCAAAAGACATGTTCCAAAAGGCGTGTTAAGGATGTCCCGAAGACTTCTCTAGGACATCCTTAATTTTTATGCCTACTGGGAGGATGTCCAAAAGACGTATTCCAAAAGACGTCTTAGGGATGTCCCGAAGACGTCTCTAGGACATCCTTAATTTTTGTGCCCATTGGGTGTACAGGAACCCAGTGGGCAAAAAAATTAAGGATGTCCTAGAGACGTCTTCGGGTCATCCCTGAAACGTTTTTTGGAACATGCCTTTTGGACATCCTAGGGATGCTCTTAAGACGTCTAGTGTCAGTACGAAAGATGTCCTGAGAACGTCCTATGTCTTTAAGACGTCTTTAGGACATCTTTAGGACATTGAACGTCTTAGAGACGTTAATTGAGCTGACATAGGACGTCCTAGGAACGTCCCAAAAACGTTCTTGGGATGCTCATGGTTTTGTGCCCCCTGGGAACCTCAGAGGATCCTGGACATGTTCCTGCACACAAACCTGCACAGGTAATCTTGACGGTTCTTGTGCAGGAATTTGGCGAAAAAAATGTACATGATCCTGCAATGGAATCCTTACCGACAAAGGAACCTTTCAATGATCGAGTATAGGTTGCTGTACAGGTTCCTTTGTACTTCTGTTGAAGATTGAATTTACTATCGAGAAAGGCAAGCCATTAGCGAACCCTAGCGGATAGTTCATATCCAGGTTTACGTATAGGATCCTGAACAAGTGCCTGTACATGAACCCGCGTCTCAAATCACTCAGTGAAGGAACCGTCAAGATTACCTGTACAGGTTCGTGTGCAAGTTCGTGTGCAGCAACATTTCGAGGATCCTCCGAGGTTCCTGTACAGGAATTTTCAGCTATGACTGTAAGTAGTTAAGGTTAGAAGTCACGTAACTGGATTTAGTGAGTCAAAAAAAAAAACTTACCCAACCCTGAGCCTGAATCAAGTGACAAGATTGGAAGACAACAGTATCTCCCCATCGGGTTTGATAAGCAGGAACAGTAATTTGAATTCACATTTGATATGTTACAATATTGTTTTATTGAAATAATTGATACATATCGAAATCTGTTATAGAATAATGTAGGACACGTAATCTGAAAAACACGCTACACCGGAACTTGGAATTAAGAAAGATTTCGGGCATGGCTTGCGTGGCCTTGATCCTAACTATTGCCCTTATGCTGTTTCACGCTTGACCGAACACCGCCTTTTTCTCGGTCCCGCGGTCTCCGCATCACAAAAATGCCGACGACATCAATTCTAGGAATATCGTAAATCCAGGTTCTGAATTCCAGGTTCCAGTGTAGCTTCACGTCCTAATAACTTTCTACAGAGCAATAACTGTTAACCGGACTACACTGCCGCGGTCTGTCCCAAATCTCAAGGATCCTCGCTCTGTTCGGAAGAGCGTACACCAGATTAAATCAATTGGTTACCATATGGATGATTTTCTAAATACCTTATTTCACCGCTTTCAAGATCTCTAAGTTCATTCTTGTCGAGCATGTTAATTGCCACCATTTGTTTATTTGGCGAATATAATCTTTTGAGAATACCATCGGGATTCTTCCGAGTACGTAATATAAATCCAAAGACGTCATTTTGATCGTTATGTTGTACAGTAAACGGAATGCCAGTTGGTACGTCATAAAAGCCTGGCTCCACTCCAGGTGCGTCTGAATATTGTTTGAGTGGACGATGGGCAGGAAAACGGAATGTCGTCATTTTTAGTGGCTTCCACAGACTTTCAGGAGCAACTCCTTTTAGTCTGAGAATTATTTTCCTTCCAGGACTATCAGGAATGTCAGGCATGCGAGGACTTGAGCTACCAGGTTTTTCGGACTGATCACTTGCTACTGTAAGCAAAATATAAAAAATTCAAGTTTATCATACAGAATAGAAATAATAGTATACACTCCAAGTCCCATATAATAAAAGTTTCGGGGGTTGCCTCGCACTGGCCTTGTTACTAAATCGGTACCCTCGTTACGGACACAGTCAGGGCCGACTGAACCGTTTCTAATTGGAATGCATAATATTGCGCAATATACTCGACTGAGCACTCGCGCACTGCGGCCCTTCCGAGGCGAGAGTCGCAAACTCCTCTCATCCTGCCCAATGTGAAACTGCGTGGGCCAGTGAACTCTTCAATAAATGATCAGAACGATAGAAAATATTCACGAGCAATCAAAAACAGAAAAAAAAAATTAATTTAATTTGATTTGATTATTTTAATTTCCGGAAATTTTGGTTATTTATGTCCATTGTGTCAAACAAGCTGTCAATACGATCAACTGATTGGTTTTTAAATTTTTCACTATTTTTTTAATTTACGGAAATTCCAAGAATCTACAAATTTTCAAAATTTTTAGTAATTTATAAACAATTGTGGTAAATTATGGTGAAGCTTGTTAGTAAATTGAATTTTGCAAAATTGTGGTAAAGTAGTTCGTAAATTAAAGTGTGCAAATTTAATCAAACCTATATCATTTTTCCGAATATCTGCATCAATTCAGATGATAAAGGAAAAACCGAAATAGAAAAAACCACAAATTCGAAATTTTTGAAAAAAATTGTTTATAACAATTACAATTGTTGATGTTTAATGAAAATTGTGACTAACAGTCACTCTCACTACAATTTGAAGCACTGTCATCCAAGAACAATTTTTTGTCAACAAAAATTACAATGTTTTACTATTTGTTAATATAATTTGTTTATATTGATTAAAACACACAACAATCAAATTATTTGTATTCTGGGAGTACTATTGCGTTAATTTAAGATGATTTTTATTATATGCAAAGCGTTGTTAATGAGTAAATAATGATTTTGTTAAAAATTTCGACTTTCTCATACTTTGAGTAAACATATAATAAATAAACAAATGAAAATGCAACAATCTCTCAACAAGGTGCTCTTTCAAATTTAGAGCACTACAACTTTTAAAAAATAATTGCAAAACCGGGGTAAAATTGAAGTCTGTAGACTTTTTTAAACGAAAAAATGGGTTTCCTCCCACTGTGCGGTGTATCTGGGCAAACTATTGTGTGCACATAACATTTCTATTATTTCTTCAAATATTAACCGATTTTCATGATTCTTTTTTTCACTTTTTTTCGAATTATATGAATAAACTAATTCTGTTGATTAAAATTGAATCACGCGATGCTTTCATAACTTCAGTATTTTTAACCGGCTTGCATCTCATAACAATGAAAGGGTCATTCCTTATGGGTAAGTTGACGCGCTTCGGGGTGTCTGCCTCGTTAATTAAGTTTGATGAGGGTCGATGGCCATGCCGCGAAAATTCTAACTGAGCTAACACTGAGCGTCACTGCAATTTTATTCTATTTTCAACAGACTCGAATTTTTCTTGAATATAATTAGCCTTATAATCTTCTAAATTTTCCCAGGAATTTAAAAAAAATTTGTTCATTCTCTTGAAACCTTTCTAAATATTTCTTAAATTTGCTCGATTTATTTTTTATTTTTTAATCTTACCAAACATTTTGCTTTGAAGTCTTCTGCACTCCTTTTCGAATTTTCAGGAAATCGTTTCATAGGCTTAAAACCCATTTTTAATTTTCCCTCAAAGTCCATTTTTCAAAATAAAAAATCATTAAAATGTTCACACGTATATTAAGAAATCTCTTGGTTTAATCCTGTCAGACCTTCTAAACCTTCTAATTTTCAAAAATTATTCAAATTATTCCTACATTTTTTCTGTGCGGTGTATCTGGGCATACTATCGTGTGCACATCAACATTTCTATTATATCTGCAAATATTAACCGATTTTCAAGGGTTTTTTTCACTTTCTTCAAATTATATGAATAAACTAATTCTGTTAATTAAATATGAATCACTCCATGCTTTCATAACTTCAGTATTTTTAACCGGCTTGCATCTCATAACAATGAAAGGGTCATTCCTTATGGGTAAGTCGACGCGCTTCGGGGTGTCTGCCTCGTTAATTAAGATTGATGAGGGTCGATGGCCATGCCGCGAAAATTCCAACTGAGCGAACACTGATTGTCACTGAAATTTTATTCTATTGTTCTTTTCTTTTTGTTTATAACATCAAATATAAACAGTTTTTCAAAAAACCTGCTCTCTTCGGCAAAACAGACTAATATTTACCCAGCGGGCACAAAACCATGTACATCCCAAGAACGTCCTTGGCACGTTCCTAGGACGTCCTATGTCAGCCCAATCAACATCTCTAAGACGTTCAATGTCCTAAAGATGTCCTAAAGACGTCATAAAGACATACGAAGTTCTCAGGACATCTTTCGTATTGACATTAAACGTCTTAAGAGCATCCCTAGGATGTCCAAAAGACATGTTCCAAAAGGCGTCTCAGGGATATTCCGAAAAACGTCTCTAGGACATCCCTAATTTTTTTGCTCAGTGGGTTAGATGAGGTATGCAAAATATCAGACAAAAATATTCAACCGTGCGCCTGAAAACTGGAATCCCGCTTTCTTACTCTGATAAATCCCCTCAAGGGTGCGGGTCCGAACCTGGTCCCTTCAATTTCTTAAGGATCCTAATCCGTACCCAGACCCTTTCAATTTTTGAGAGTTTCTTAAGGAAACTCTGAACAAACCTTCTTCCTGAAATTGAGAGTTTGAGAGTTCAAACTATGCATGTTGAGTCTCAAATTTTAAATGGCTAAATTACGGAGAGTTAAATAATTCTTTCCATAACCCAGCTGCAAAATAAGTTAATGAACGTATTATTTTGTGAAAGTGTTTTATTACACTTGTTTAAAAAATAACTCTGGATCCGACCATATAGCACTCCATGTAGGAAAAAATATAGATGTTTTGGCAAAATTCTCAAATATTTGTTTTAGATTGTATTTTAGTCTTTAAATTACCTGGTAATGGTTTTTTGACTGGCCAGGGTGGCCAGGGTCGCTTGGATTGTGATGATTCTGTGAACAGAAAGATAGGGATTTTTCATTAACGAAATTTTTCAACTAACCCCAAAGTTATTGGTCGAAATAAAGATGGCCTTGTTAATTGTTTTTTTCTTCAAATAAGATAAAAAATATAAACATTTCAACATAGTGAATTTGATTTTGTGGAAATAATATTTAGTGAACAATTTACAGTTAAAAATCCCACAAATCTGTGTATCGAAGTGGGTGGGAGGACCAGGTTGGTCGTAGCAGGGCAGGGTAGAGAAGGAGAATGGCAAGGCAGGTAGACGCGACGATTGATAGAGACAAAGAACAATAGGAGGCGGGATCGTTTGAATTGAATTCATGGCTAGCGGAGAGAGTACCAGCAAGGATGGTAGAGATTTAGAGCAGGAAGTTTTCAGTACATCGAAAGGAGAGAAGAAAGAAAGGAGCGCAAGGAGAAAGTATAGGAAAACGGTAGAAAAGGATAGATTGAGGGCCAAGAGCGTGGGATCGATTGAGGCATTCATAAAAGGGAAGAAAGGGGAGCGGGGAAGCAGTGAAGACAAGAAAGATATAGGGTCAAACTTAAAAATTCCAAAAATGTTCAGATCACTGCCAGAAAGAGACAGAGCTGAGGCTAAAGATCCGATGGAAGAGGAAAGATTGAAAGAAACGCGCGAAATGATGATGAAAGTAATGGGGATGTATGAAGAAAAGCAGGAGAAAAGGGTAGAGGAAATGAGGAAAGAAATTAGGCGGGAAATGGCCGATCCTAAGTAAGAAATGATGAAACAGGAAGAAGTCAGAAAAGAGCTACAGAAAAGGATGCAGAGTTGGACCAAAGACCAGAAAAGAAGGAAGAGCCTAATAAAAAGGTAGATGAGTTGGAAGGTGGAATAACAAAAATAGAAAGCTCAAACCGGGAGTTTGGAGGTAGAGAGAGTGGCAATAAGGAGAAGGAAAGGCTGAGAAATATAGAACAAAGAATAGAAAAGAAAGAGAGAGAAGAAAGAAAATAAAACATACAGATGAAGGGTCTAAGATTAGAGGGGAAGGAGCTGATGGAAGGAGTGGGAGAAGTACTAAAAAGGATTGATGCTTAGGTAGAGATAGACGAAGTGCGATGTGTAGGAATGGAAGAGCGAAGAGGGGAGGGAATGCTACTGGTGAAACTATCGAAATGGGAACATAAGAGGCAAGTGATGACAAAGAAGAGGGTGTTGTTTGGAAGCCCGGACAGAATAGAGGATGATTTGACATGGGTAGCAATGAAGATGCAGTATAAGTTAAGAAAAATAGCGGAAGATGAAAGAAAAAAGGGAAGAAGAACATGGGTTAAGTATGAGAGAATACAGATAGAAGGTGTATGGTGGAATTTCAACGAGGACAGGAAAGAGTTAGTAAAAAATGAGGTGTCAGGAAACTAGGATAGAAAGGAACGGGAGATGAAGAAATAAGAAATAGTAGGAAAAAAAGAGACGAGACACGAAAGTAGGGAAGATTGGAGGATATGCTACTGGGATATAGCAGGCTTAGAAAGAAAGGATAGGAAATTTATGAAAAATTGGACAAAATGGGATGTAGTAGTTATGATAGAGACGTGGCTAGATGAAAAGGGATGGGAAAGAGTAAGTGGAAGATTACCAAGAGGTTACAAATGGCAGGTTTAAAATGCAAAGAGGGAGGATAAAAAAGGCAGAGCAATGGGAGGAATGGTGATGGGAGTAAGGAACGAATGTATAACAGAGAGGGATGAAAAAGAGTTGAAACAACATAAAGAAGGATTGATAGTAGAAGAGATAAATATGGGAGGAGGGAGGTAGAAGATAGTAGGGGTTTATCTGAACGGTGATATTCAGGAGAAATTACAGGAGATGAGAGAACTGATGGAAGAAAATAAGCAAGAGATTAGGCTTATAATAGGAGATTTTAATGCGAGACCAGGAGATAGAGAAGGAAGGGAATGGGATGGAGAGCAAGGAAGAAAATCCAAAGACAAGATACTGAATGGGGAGGGAAAGAAGTTGTTAACGAGCCTCGGGGATATGGGGTGGTTTATCCTAAACGGAAGTATAGATGAGGATGAGAAAGGAGAATATATACGTCCAGCAGGAAACAGGGGAATGGTAATTGATTATGTGGTAGTGGACGACAAGGTAAGAGAGAAGGTTAAGAAACTAGAGGTAGGGAATTATATAGATTCGGATCACTTTCCAATAATAGTGACAGTAGAGGGAGAAATGAGTGATAAAAATAAGGCTGAAAAGGAAGCAAAATTAAAAATATCAGGAAGAGGGGATTGCTCAATAGAAGCTAAAGAACAGTTTAAAGAAAGAGTCAGGAATATAAAAAAGGGGGAAGAAAATATAAGCGAGAAAAAGGAAATAATGATAGGATTAATAAAAAGAGTATTAGAGTGCACAAGCAAAAAAGAAGTTAGTGAAGGAGGGGATAGGAGTGGATGGGATAAGGAATGTAAACAGAAGAAAGAAGTGAGAAGGGAATTAAGAAAATGGAGAAAAGGGACAAGTAGGGGAGAAGAATATAGGAGAAAAAAGAAGAAGTATACTGAGTTGTGTGATCAAAAAAAAAAGAGGAGGAAAATAAAAGGTTTGAAGAAGAAGTGGATAAGGCTCGGACGAAAAAAGAGGTTTGGAAGGTGGTAAATAAAGAGAGAAGAAAAAGGAAAAGATCAAACCAGGATATTGAGATGGTAGAATGGAAAAAATATTTTATGGAATTACGAGGTGAGGTAGAGAGGAAAGTTAGCAAAGGAGGAAAAGATAGTAGGGAAACAGATGAGGAGGAGGACATTACAAGGAAGGAAATGGTCAAGGTGCTACGGAGGACGAAAGATGGAAATTATTCCTGATTTTTTAAAAATCTGCAATATTTAAAAAAAATTGCCTTAAAATCTCTCAGATTCCTATTTGACAATTTTTGAAATCTTTTGAAATGTTTTGAAATAATCTCTGTAAATTAATTTTCCGAAATGAAAAATTATTTAAAATAAAATAAAAAATAACATTTTACCTAGGAACCCAAATTTTTTTTTTCATTTTCGTGAAAACTGAAACCTTACAAAATTCTGCAAAAATGTTTACAAGTTTCAATTATTGTTGAATCTTTTTAAAATTTCTGAATATCTCTTAAAATTACTCAAATTTTTTCTACTATTGTGTAATATGGCCAATTTGCAAAATTTTGCGTTAAAATCTTTTACAATACTTTTAAATATTTTAAGAAATAATTTAAAATGTTCTCAATATTTTTCAATTTTCTTTTAAAATTCATTACGAAACAATCATTTAAAATTTTTCCATGAATCTTAGAAGAAAATTTTTTTCATTCTCTTGACAAAATAAGTTTTTGCCCAGAATTTAATTTTTCTTATCTCTTTAAAAATGTAAGGAACTTTACAAATTATAGGGTGGTAGCGAAATATTAAGAACATATTTATTTCTTATTATTGAACAATGATTTACAATTTAAATTTTCTCTTCTATCAATAATGTATAGAAACATTTAGAAATAAATTTTATGATGAAGTAAAAATTATTTATTTAGGAATTTTCATATACAAATTTTGATGGTGCAGAAAATACATAAATTTAAAATTTTACGTATTCGGGTCAACATCCCCCCCCCCCGTATATAACAATCCGTAACGAAACACAAACGCCCTCCCCTCCTTTTTAATTTTACTTAATATGCTTGAATGTTTTGTATAAAAAATATCTTTAAAAAGTGGACCATGTAAAAATTTAAAATATTGAAAATTGAATAATTTAGGGTTTGAAGGTTATAAAATGTTAAATACAAAATTATCCAATATTTTTATTGACTTCCTATGAATTTATGAGCCCGCTTATTCTTATTATGTTACAATAAGAAATTGTGATAATACGGAGACCAGATATTTTTTTGTACTTTTTTTGTCAATTTCCAATGTTTTTGATAAGAAAGTTTCGTTAAGGGGTCCCTTTTAATATATCAAAAATGCTGGAACATATCAATTACCAAAGCGGTTTTTTTTTTGTTGAAAATAGTTTTAAAGGTTACTTTTGCGTGGACGCATAATTTCCATTGCATTTTAGGGCAAAATGTCCCAGGACAAAAGAAAGAGGACAAAATTATGAAAATATTTTGTTCGAAAAATAATCCTCTATCTTCCATAGGTTTCGAGTTATGATATATTGAAAAATCCTCACTTAGTTTTCCATTTTTTTTCTAAATAAACACGCATTTGCACAATATTCAAGAGATGAAGTAGTGTTTATACAAGATAAGCATTGACTTGCATGTTGGTGGCGGAAGTGAGAACGTGTTTAGTGACA
>CAKNYM010047434.1:98086-111964 GCA_932195095.1 Andricus curvator | reverse complement strand
TGTGGGAAGGGGGAGGCAAGAGTGGAGCACTGGTTGGAGGAGTGCGTGGAGGTGGAAAGGAGTGGGATAATCATGGAGGTATTGATGCATGAAAGGGGGGACAAAAGGGCAGTAGCATGGGTGAAGGGAGTATTGGGTAAGATGGAGAAGAAGAGAAGGAAGGAGGAAGAGGAATGGAGAAGGAAAGATTGTAAATAGAGGAGGAAGTAAATATAAGTAATTGTAAATATTGTAAATAGTAGATAAGTATTAGGTATTAGTCGCGGAGGCAGAGTTTGGTAATGCGAGGCAAGCAAGAAAGTAGGGACATGCGAGCGAGGCGAGGCGAAGCGAGGAAGGCAATGCGATAAGAGCGAGCGGCGTTAGATATAAGGTGTGGAAGGATGTTAGTTTTAAGGGTTAGTTGTAAGAAAATTCTGTAAAAAATGGAAGTGTAAGCAAGTCAATTTTTTAAGGCCAGCAGGCTAAAAAATAAACGTTTATCTCTCTTACAAGATAAGCATTATAGATTTCCAAGCTTTGTAACATTTTCTGGAGAGACTGTATTTTTATGACCTACGAAGACGGTGAAGTAAGTATGGAATTAAATGCAGAGAAAGTATTCATTAGAAGATATTGTTACAAAAAATTATTAAAAAAATATTTGTCTATTGATAAATATATCACGTTTTTAATTAATTATAATTACTGTTTTGTCACAAAAGTACTTACAAACTGACCAACACTGGTTATGAGAATATTTTTTTATGAACAATGAATAATACAAATATTTGTTCATGGATAATAAAAACATATTACATATTTTCAATCAATTAAAATCACTTTTTCAACACAAAAATGCTAAAACATGGCCAAACTAGCTGTGAATTCGATGTCGAGAGTTTCAACTTTCTTTGTATTTCTAATTATATGGTGCTCATTTCACAAGCACTTTGCTTCCCGTTAGCAAATGTATTTGCTTTCTCATAGAGAACGTATCAGTTATTTTTTTCAATAATAGACAAACCAAAGTCTTCATTTTGATCAGTTTGAAAATATAAATTTACAAAAAATACAAAATCACAAAATAATAAAAAAAATTTTGAATACAAAGACAAATCAAATGTTGTATTCGAAATTATAATTTTTCGAGCTGGAAAAGGGAAGGGAAAAGTTCTGTCGCACCCTATCCCTTTCCCAGCTTTATGATTTCCTTACAAAAATTGTCAGAATTATTCTATTTGAAAATTTATGATCAAAAAGTCTTTTCTATTCATGCATCAACTTTGAATTATGTCGAATCAAAAGAGTTTTTATGTTTGAAACAGATGATTAAAATATTATAAATGAGCATAACTTCCTCAATCTTCAGTAAAGTGTATTAATATTATAGATCAATCGATTTGCGTCGAATCAAGGAATCTTTTCCGTGCTTGCATTAATTTTGAATTATGTTAGAGAAAAAAGTTTTACTATAAATAAACTTGTTTTCAAATATTATGCATTACCATAGCTTCCTTACTCTTCAATAAAATGTGTCAATGTTATAGGACAATCGATTTGTCTTGAATCAACACAACTTTTCTATTCTCGCATCAACTTTAAATTATGAGAATGAGAAAATTTGTACTATAAAAATCGATTTAAAAAATATATACAGTACCATAACTTCCCTACACTTTAATAAATTGTATTATAATTGTAGGTCAATCGATTAGTCTCGAACCAAGGAATCTTTTATGTTTTTGCATCAACTTTGAATTAGGTTGAAGAAAAAAATTTTACTATAAAAAGCGTATTTTCAAATATTATGCATTACCATAGCTTTCCTACTCTTCAATAACATGTATCAATGTTATAGGTCAATCGATTTGTCTTGAATTGACACAACTTTTCTATTCTTGCATCAATTTTAAATTATGAGAATGAGAAAAATTTTACTATAAAAATCGAGTTTAAAAATATATAAATTACCATAACTTCCCTACACTTTAATAAAATGTACTATAATTCTAGGTCGATCGATCCGCCTCGAACCAAGGAATCTATTAGGTTCTTGCATCAACTCTAAATTATTTCAAAGAGAAAAGTTTTACTATAAAAAACGTGTTTTCAAATATTATGTATTACCATGGCTTCCTTACTCTTCAATAAATTGTGTCAATCAACACAACTTTTCTATTCTCGGATCAACTTTAAATTACCAGAATGAGAATATTTTTACCATGAAAATCGATTTTAAAAATATATAAATTACCATAACTTCTCTACTCTTCGATAAAAGGTATTATAATTCAGGTCAATCGATTCGTCTCGAGCCAAGGAAGCTTTTATGTTGTTGTATCAACTTTGAATTATGTTCGAGAAAAAATTTTTACTATAAAAAAAAATATTTTCAAATATTATGCATTACCATAGCTTCCTTACTCTTCAATAGCATGTATCAATGTTATAGATCCATCCATTTGTTTTTGAATTAACAGAACTTTTCAATTCTTGCACCAATTTTAAAATATGAGAATGAGAAAAATTTTACTATAAAAATCGGTTTTAAACATATATAAATTACCACAACTTCCCTAATCTTCAATAAAATGTATTATAATTGTGGGTGAATCGATTTGTTTAGAGCAAGGAATATTTTATATCCTTGCATCAACTTTGAATTATGTTGAAGAAAAAAATTTTACTATAAAAAACGTGTTTTCAAATATCATGCATTACCATAGCTTCCTTACTCTTCAATAAATTGTATCAATCAACACAATTTTTCTATTCTCGCATCAACTTTAAGTTACGAGAATGAGAACATTTTTACCATGAAAATCGATTTTAAAAATATATAAATTACCATAACTTCTCTACTCTTCGATAAAAGGTATTATAATTCAGGTCAATCGATTCGTCTCGAACCAAGGAAGCTTTTATGTTGTTGCATCAACTTTCAATTATGTTCAAGAAAAAAGTTTTACTATAAAAAACCGTATTTTCAAATATTGTGCATTGTCATAGCTTCCTTACTCTTCAGTAAAACGTATTAATATTATAGGTCGATCGATCCTTCTAGAATCATTACACATCTTGTCTTTTCTTGCATCAACTTTGAATCATGTTAATCAAAAAAGTGTTACTATAAAAAACCGATTTTTTAAATATTTTTGAGTTTTATAAAAAATGCAATAAATATTTTTAGAAATCCGGCGGTCAGTTTCATGATATTTGTGGGGAAAATAAGCCTTCTAAATTTCATCAATTTATCTGCAAGCGTTTTCAAGTTATCGTTTTCCCAAAAAAGTGTGACATTCACACACACACATATATACACATTCGGACAATTGCTTAGAACATTGAATTAGACATTTTTCAATTGAAGAAGGTTCAATTAAATGAATTTAAAAATGTTGGAAAATGTTACCATCACAAAGCTTCCTCTATGAGGAAGCAAAAGTAATCATAAGTGGTGAAAGCAAGCTTTTGTAATGAACAATTATTTATTTAATAATAAGAAAAGACGTATTATACATGATAAATGAATTATATACACTTATTTGGGATAAAAATACTGAAAAATGACCGTAGTTCGACTTTACGATACGCTCAGGTGCCTCTATGCATGAAGAGTGCACTTTCCAAGGTCATATCTCGTTTTAGTCAAAATTGCCAAAAAAGAAATGAAATTTTTGAAACCTTTCAATCCCCAAAATAATAGGAACAAATGACTTTTTTCAGATGTACGCAGATTTTTGCAGACTCTATTTCATGCTCAGGTATCATCAACACAAACTGAACCTGACACGATTTATTTTAAAAAAACTAAACTCCACTTTTTTGCCCGCAAAAACGGGCAGAAATTCTTTTTTCGTAATCACAGTAAATTAAGACTACCTTCACGCACATGTGGAAAACTTTCCGTGTAATAATTAGGTGCAAAGGTACACAGTGTTTTTTGAAACTTAATGATTTTTCGCTGAAAATCCCAAAGAGTGGGGATTTTTCAATATATCATAACTCGAAACCTATGAAAGATAGCGGATTATTTTTCAAACAAAATTTTCTCATAATTTTGTGCTACCTCTTTTTCCTAAAGGACATTTTGCTCTAAAAGGCAATGGGAATTATTTGTCGACGCAAAAGTTACTTTTGGAACTGTTTTCAACAACAAAAACCGCTTTGGCAATTTATCTGTTCTAGCATTTTTATATGTTCAAAGGGACCCCTTAACGAAACTTTCTCATAAAAAACATTGGAAGTAGGATCTTTTCAGGATTAAAATTGGTTTTATAACAAATTATTTCACCGCACTTAATATGGACCATCATTTGATAAATGAATAATCACATAGCAAGATGAAATACCTATACAATGATTATAACTTGAGTTTCAGTTGTTTCAAAGTGAGAAACCAATTTTGGAATATAGTTAATATCTGGATCGAAGATGTTTCAATATATGATTGATTCGGTATTATTTTATATTTTACTCACGAACAGACTCAAGAAACATCACAAACGTGAAGAGCATCGTTGAGACAAATATCTTCATTTTAATGTAGACACTGAAAAACGATTTTCAAGAAATGTATCGCACTGTAGCTGAAAGAATCTTGAATATTTTTTACTTGTATATATATACTAGCCATTATCTCATTCTTGATAAAAATTCTTGTCTACGGGTAGGCCGCTGATTGGCCTGTGCTTAAAGCGCATTTTTACTGCTATAAAATAAACAAACTTTATGTGTTGTAATATCTGAGGTGATACGGACAGAATATCTCTCCCTTTTCTAGCCGAGTTTAACCGTAACTTAGATATTTGAACAGCTTTTTTAAACAATCGAAGCTTTGGCAGAGATAAAGGTAGATCAACAAAGATATTTTGATTGAAGGCTGTTTTCATCGTATGGCAAAATATTTCAACATATACTCAAGTGATCATAGTTTAAATAAAGATTAGAGAAAAATAGATTTTTTTTATCGAACCTTACCCTGCCGAGGCTGTTACTTTTTCAAACAATTGAAAAATCATCTTATTTTTCTTTTTAAAAAACATCTTCTCATGAAATGATTTCATGTAATGAAATTATATAAACTTCTTTAAAAATTTTCTTGAAAATCTAATTCAGATAGTTTTTGAAAAAACATTTCCTTTCAATCACATTGTTTGATTTTATTCTGAGAAAAAAAAAAAAAAAAAAAAGAACTAAGCTCTTTAGATAAATGTTCTAGCCTTCATAAGCCTGCTTACAAATTTTCTTTAGGCAAACTTTTATAGCCACCATTTTAGTTTTTCATTGTAATTTTTTTAGTTTTAAATCAGTTTTTTTGTATTGAAACTTAAACCATTTTGTTGAAAATTCATCTATTTTGAGAAAATTCGTATCTTTTTTCGGTTGAAGATTCATCACTTTAGTTAAAAATTCTTTTTTGTTGCTGAAAAATTAAGCTATTCTGTTGATAATTCGTTTTTTTTGTGGAAAAAGAAATTTTTTTAAATGAAAATGTAGCTATTCCATTTTACTGGAAAACAGTAAAAAGCCTGTTTTTTGGGTTGAAAATTTGAATATTTTGGTCGGAAGTGCATATTTTTGGCTCGTGAATTCAACTTTTTTCTTAAAAATTCTTCTCTTTGTCTTGAAAATTTAAACTATTGGATGAGATTTTTTTTCTTTATCGACTAGAAAAATTTTATTGTTTAAAAACTCAATTCTTTATTAGAAATTTCTTCTTTTGATTTGAAAATTAGTCTTTTTTGGTTGAAAATTAAAATTATTTGTTGTTTTTAATTGAAAATTTTAATGTTTTTCGGTGGAAATATCAACTATTAGACTTTTTCTGAGAATTCATTTTTTAATCGATGCTTCATCAATTTGGTTTAAAATTTGATTATTTTGTTGAGAATTCCTTTTTTTCGGGTTGAAAATTAAATATTTTAACCGAGTAAATCGTCATTATTTATTTTAATTGAAATGATGAAACTTTAAACAAAAAAATTAATTTTTAACAAAAGAGTTTAACTTTCAACCCTGTAATTTTTGTTTTCAACGTAATAGATTAATTTCCAGCTGAAATAATAAATATTTAACTGGAATTCTCGAATTTTAAACCGAAAAGATAAATTTTCAAACAAGAAGATTAACTTGCAAAGAAAAAGATATATTTTTACGAAAAAAAATATTTTTTAACGAAAATACATGGATTTTCAACGAAATAGTGAAATTTTTAATGAAAAAATACAAATTTCCATCTAAATTGTTGAATTTGGAACAAGAAAAGATCAATTTTCAACCAAAAATGGACATAAAATTTTCATTTGAAGGAATTAATTTTCAACCAAACTGATGAATTTTCAACTAAAATGATGAATCTTCAACTAGAATAGTAAAATTTTATACCAAAAGGATGAATTTTCAACCATAAAGATTAATTTTCTAAACGAAAAATATGAAGTTTCAACCAAACAGTTCAATCTTCATCCAATAAATATAAATTTTCAACAAAAAATAGAATAGTTACATTTTCTGTGAAAAATCCAATTGAAGAAAAAAAAAACGTATTTTTAGCAAACTAGTTGAATTTTCTACTAGAATAGTTTAATTTTTATTAAAAAAAATTCATTTTCAATAAAGTATTTAGATTTTGAACCAGAGATGAATTTTCAATTAAAAAGATGAATCTTCAACCAAAAAAATAATTTTTAACAAAAGATTTTAACTTTCAACCAAGAAATTGTACTTCCAACCTAAAATATGAATTTTCACCTAAAATGATAAATATTAAACTGAAATACTTGAATTTTCAACGGAAGAGAAGCATGTTCAAATAAGAAGATTTACTTGCAGAGAAAAATATAATTTTTTACCAGAAAAATCGACTTTCAACCAAATATGTGAATTTTCAACAAAATAGTTGAATTTTCAATTAAAAAAGACAAATTTTCATCCAATTTGTTGAATTTTAAACAACAGAAGATCAATTTTCAAACAAGCATAGTCATTCAAATTGTCAGCTGAAGGAATTAATTCTCAAACAAACTCATGAAATTTGAACTAAAATGAAGTATTTTCAACTGGAAAATTTTAAATTTATACAAAAAAGATGAATTTTCAACCATAAAGATTAATTTTCTACAAAAAGGTGAATTTTTCACAAAGTATATAAGTTTTCAAACAAACTGTTTAATTTCTGAATAAAAAGATCAATTCTCAACCAAATGGTTGAATTTTCATCCAAAAAAGGTTCATTTTCAACCAGAGCTAAATTTCAAATAATTAAACAATTATAAGTTGCCAAAGTTCGAAATAGAATAATTTCAGATTAAGCTTTACGTAAATCGAATCATTTTAAATAACATCATACTTTGGCTTTCTACGAATTTTGTTTTTGTAATCTCTTTCTTATTTCGGTCTCGAAATGATTTCTCACAAAGAATAGACCTTTTTTAGTTTTTCTAGAATATACTTTATTAAATTTTCAATATAGATATGAAATTATTGCTTTCCTATAACTGATATGAATTTGACCTTATATTGTAACACCTGCTATTATCATTATTTTCTACGTATATACTGATAAGATCGTCTTATCAGCGTGGCAATTATCTTATTAAGACCCGTCTCGAATTGGAATTAAATTTTTTCTATATCAATATTTCAGGAAATATTTTTTACTTAATTGGATATTAATTTCTGCTATTGAATTAAACATTTACAAGGCAGCTACACCATGCCATTTTTTAATAAAATTGTAAGATGGTTAAAGAATTGAAAAAATAAAGCATCAGCCATGTTCTATTTTTTATTTAGAAAAATGATTGAAGATATTGTACTTCTGGAACACGAATACTTAAAACATTATAACATAATAATGACGAAAATTGTTCATTCATTAATGGTATTTGGACTATAATTTCGAATTTAATGCTAGTAAATTATTATTTCTTTAACTTGTTCTCATAGCCACGGACTAAGTCAAGTGTCTAATGAGATGAGGATGTTATAAGTTAATTTAATACGATGTTTGAAATAATTTGCAATGATGTAGGTAGAAAATTAGGAGAATTGTGTAGTTTGCAGTTCGTCTTTTACCGCTGTTATGCTTACACAGTGGCTGCGAGTATTGGAGGTGACAACAGTCGCCTCTGGATGCTTCCTCAGAGCTACCATGATATCATAATATATAAGGTCATATTATATATAATAATTTTTTTTTCAAACTTGTTCTCGGGTGAATCTGGTTTTTCATAATAGCCACGGACTAAGTCAAGTGACTGATGAGATGTCTGAATTCTCCTGCGATGATGTATGTACAAAATTAGAAGAATAGTGTAGTTTGGAGTTCGTATTTTACCTCTGTTATACTTACACAGCGGCCTTCAGCTTCAATCAGGTCTTCGTTGTCCACACCTTTCAAGGGAAGTTCATCAATAGGAAGTTGCTGTTCCACTTCCATTTCGATGGCAGCTATTTCAACAGCCGAAAGCAATCTGTTCACAGATATTGAGCGTTTTCGATCTGCTAGATTCTGCTCATTTATTCTTGTGACAAGTTCTGGGTACTTAAGTAAGAAGAGTCGATGATGTTCTCTCCTTAAACTTTGTCCACTTTTCTTTGCCAACAAATAAAAGCGCATTACATCTCTGTTCATATGGTATGTCTATTTTAATCGCCTCCTTGGTTGTTGAACCTCTGTTTCTGGCTCTGGTTGTATTAGGCCATATACCTCTGGAGGATGTGATGGTGCTGGATCATCACCAGGTTCAGGAAGAACATCAACTGCTGATGCTTGTTCGTGTGACGCGGCTTCCTCTAACTGATGTTCATTGCCGTCGTTTTTCCACGCTAAGTCAACCTGTTGTTTAATCTGCATTGCTCCATCTCCTGAGGTGTGTAAATTAGTTCTGATGTCCTTCATCTTAGCGATAAGATGTCTTAGTGCGACTTTCTCTATTTGAGGATACTTTGCATCAAATTTCGTTCTAAAATTGTATCCTTTTTCCGGTGGAGTTTCAAACTTCGCACTTTCATAATAGTGACGCACCGATTCCTCATTTATTGTGGTGTCCCACTTAATGCTCTCCCACGGTATTTCTGTTGAGGTGGTTAGCTTCAAATAGCTAATGCTAACCAAAGCATTCTCAGCAGGCACAGATGATATTTCACTGCTCACCGTATGCCGCAGATGTTCTTGCTGGCCAGCTGTTTGATTAGTGAAATCTGCCTGACCATCTCGTAGCTCACCATAACCACCGTCCCGCATGCTGTTGCCCCCAGCAGTGGCTCCAGGAGCGCCCCGACGATCCTCGGGAAGCGACGAGCGTTTCAAAATTTTCAAAAGACTCCCATTAATTGGTTTTGGTGTTTCTCTTAGTCACTTTCCTCTTCGTTATCTGCCTGTCTGCCATGGGAAACCCTGTCAGTAGCAATGCTATAGCCAACATAACCGTCAAATTCATGAGAGGAAAGCTCAAGCCCTACCGCGACGACAGCGCGAGAACACCTTCGGTAGGGATCTAATATTTTTATTAAACTTGTTCTTGGGTGAACTCGGTTTTCTCATCATAGTCAAGGACTGAGTCAAGGGACTGATGAAATGAGGATGTTATAAGATAATTCAACACGATGTCTGAAATCTTCTACGATGATGTTGTAAGTACAAAATTAGGAGCATGGTGTAGTTTGGAGTTCGCATTTTACCGCTGTTATCCATAAACAGCGACCGCGAGCGTTGCAGGTGACAGCAGTCACCTCTGGATGCTTTCTTAGAGCTACCATAAAAAATTAATGTCTCAGGCTTCGGATGGTTACATCCCAATATATTGAAGGCATTTTTGGTTAGAGTTGGATTTTTTTTTCAATTTTCTGAATGGTATGCACGGGGCTGTCCCAGTATATATTATCAGTCACGGATGCATTATTATAATGCAATCAAGTGATCTGATAAAAGCGTGTGCCCTGACATATTGGGCAAAGCCTGGTTTTTACACCATCATTCACGGACTGGGTTGCAGTCAAGTGCATGAGGGGGGGACCTACAGCTTAGGTGGGATCCAAACCACCAGAACGCCGGTAAAGGTACATAGGAAAATTTCAAGAGCTACCGGCTCAGGGATCGAACCCCAGACCTCTAAGGTGGAGTATGAGCGTCTAACCATACCACAGGTACTCATGACCTGGTACTTCGCTACCAAACACGGTCGCGAAACGCGGCAATTGATTAGTAGATTCGTTGTTGCCAGTCGTTTTTTTGAAACTTTATATTCTGCTTGCGCATTCGTCATAATTCGCGACTATATACACTGGAAAACCAGTCTATAGGGATCCCACAATCGCACTGGAGAGCCCTATAGGGATCCAACATTCATCCTGGAGAGACCGTTCATAGGGTTCCCACATTCATCCTGGAGAACGCCTTATAGGGATCCAAGATTCATTCTGGAGAGCCCATTTATAGGGATCCATCTTTCTTAGAAACGCTAGCTCCAATGCCAACGACTGAGACCAACGATTCAAAATATTAACTTTATTCACTTTAAACAGCGAGAGACAAACACAACTTCACACACGCACATCGGCATACACATATACAAAAAAGGTCAAAAATTCAGTCAAAAAGTAGAAGTCAAAAATTAAAAATGTGTTTATCACAGTCATCTGTCGTGTAAGCGGGGTAGCCACAGAAGGCGATTTTAGCCACTATCATTGTTCACTCCCAGAAAACACGGGATGATGCGGTATGTATTCAGCAATACTGCCTTCTGAATTAGATGTAGCGAATTTCGAGCTCCCAGTTCTTCCAAGATTTTTACGCACCTCGCATGGACGTTCCCAGTGAAGGAGATCACGATCGGGTGAATGGTGACCTTGTACACCCTCTGTACGGTCAGGATCTTCTGCTTCAGCTCCAAGTATTTCTGAATCTTCACAGTATATCGGAGCCTAATGTTGTTGATAAAGGGGAACGCTTATGTCTATCATTCTCATGTGTTGAGCACGTTTTTCTAACTACAGGACATCTGGACGATTGCGTATGACTCGATGGTCAGTCAGAATAGTCCTGTCGCAGTATAGGAGATGGTGTCCGTTCTCTAGAATTTTAACTGGGCTATATTTGTAGTAAGGCTCAAATCTCTCTCGTGAACCAGTGTTCAGGGAAATTTGTTGGTGAATGATCCCAGCAACATCATTATGTCTGCAAGTGTATTCTTGCAAAGCAAGCATCGTACAGCCATCAATGATGTGCTCAATGTTCTCATTGGGATCTCCACAAAGGCGGCATCTGTCGATAACTGCCGCCTTATTGAGGATGAGTTTTTGGTAATGCCTCTTCTTGATCACCCTGTCCTAAATGGCAATGACAAATCCTTCCGTTTCCAGAAAGAGTTCTCCCAGCCTTAACCAGAGGTTTCAGGCATCACTATCCACACAAGGAAGATCTAATGTTTGGGGGTGTTGCCTCTGCAACTGCTACCTCGCCACTGAGCAGCTAGCTGTTCAGCGTTGAGATGTCCGATGTTCTGGAAATCAACAGTTGCCAGTTTTAAGGGCGTATACAGGTCAACTGTACATATGTAGTTGTAGAGTGAGATGTTAGTCCTGTTTTGGAAATATTCGCGCAATTGCGTTACCTGAGATTCACACAATCGACGATCATCAAAAAGCTCTCTGCCTCCAAGCTTGCGTGGCAAAACTAGTCTCTCTACAGCTGTCCATTCATGGTGCATTCGGTGCTCAGACATTTTCACGTGGATGATTCTGTTAAGCCTCTTCAGGTCAGTCATGGACCAGGAGACTAAACCAAAGGAGTATGTTAGGAGAGGAATGGCATAAGTGTTAATTGCCTTTGCGATGTTCTTCGCACTGAGGCCAGAATCTAGAATCCAACTAAGGCGACCCAAAAAAGCTGTCTCAAGCGCCATTATAATTACAGAGTGGAGCGGAACCCTCGCCTGCAATAAGCCAAGGTACCTGTCCGATTCCTAATCAGATATTCTGATGTCATAGGAGAACTGCGGCAAGATGTTAAGTAGGCTGTTCAGTTTCGACTCTGAGCTTGCATAAACCTTTATATCGTCCATGTACAGGAGGTGAGTGAGTTGAGATTCAGCCACTCCCACCTCAATTTTGAACCCATAGGACGTATTGTTGAGTGTCCAACTTAGTGGGTTCAATGCTCAACAAAACCATAATGCGCTGAATGAATCTCCCTGGAAGATTCCTCGTTCAATAGGCAAGGACCGGGTATCCGTCATCATCCCACGACTCAAAGATTCAATGCTTGTGCACCACGTGTTCATAGCGTGATCCAAAAATTGGATGACGCGCAGACAGATCTTATATGTCTTAAGGACCTCAAGTAAATAATCGTGGGGTATGGAGGAAAACGCCTGTTGGTAGTCAATGAAGGCCATGTGCAAATTGCGTTGGTGGTGTTTCGCATGCAACACATATGTGAAGTCAGAAATGATAGCTGTGAGACACTTGTAGAGGGTCGAGAGGCAGGTGATCGGCCGGTAATCACTAGGACTATCAGCATCTACCTTTTTGGGTATCATATACGTTACGCCCTCCATCATAAAAGTGGTCAAGTGATCTGGGTTCTCCAAAATGTTATGAAGGGCCCCAGCAAGGGCTTGGTACAGAACCTCCAGGTATTTGTACCAGAAGCTGTGCACTTCATCCACACCCGGCGCTTTCCAGTTCTTAGCGCTCTTTAGGATACGATTCACATCGGAGGCTGAAATGGATAGACTATTCATCCCAGGCAACCGTGTAACTCTGTCCTTTTCTAGGCGGAGTCACGTCGTGTCTAGTTGACTTGAGCCAGGAGTACCCCAGATGGAATTCAGGGAATTCATGGAATTCATGAAATTCACGGAATTCATGAAATTCACGGAATTTATGAAATTCACAGAATTCATGAATTTCACAGAATTCATGGAATTCACGGCATTAATGGATTTCACGGTATTAATGGAATTCTCGAAATTCATGGAATAGAAAAAAATTATGGCATTCGAAGAATTCATGGAATTCAAGGAATTCATGGAATTCAAGGAATTTACGAAATTCGCCGAATTCAAGGAATTCACGAAATTCATCGAATTCACGGAATTCATGGAATTCACAGAATTCATAGAATTCACGGAAACCATGGAATTCAAGGAAATCATGGAATTGAACGAATCCACGGAATTCAAGGAATTCACGGAATATTAAGAATTCAAGAAATTCATGGAATTAATGGAATTCATGGAATTTGTGGAATTGACGAGATTCATGGCATTCACGAAATTCATGAGATTCACGAAATTCACGAAATCACGAAATTTGCGGAATTCATGGAATTCACGGAATTTAGGAAATTCACAAAATTTCTGGAATTCGCGGAATTAATGGAATTCACATTGTTTGCCAACAGCCATTCCACGCTGAAAAAACCAGTTCTCGTCGGATCACTGAAGTTAAGCAGCGTTGGGCGCGGTTAGTACTTGGATGGGTGACCATTCGAGAATACTGCATGCTGTTGGCACATCGTGGGTGTGGTGAGCCCACACTTGTAGTTATTTACTACAAGAAACTATCCACCTAGAAACACTACCCGAATCGGGTAGTGTCACGCCTACCCTGAAAGGGAAATGGCTTAATGGTATACTTATTCACGGAATTAATGGAATTCACGGTATTAATGGAATTCTCGAAATTCATGGAATTCACGGAATTAAGGGAATTCAAGGAATTCATGGAATTCAAGGAAATTATGGAATTCAAAGAATTCATGGAATTCACGCAATTTATGGAATTCATGGAATCCACGGAATTCATGGAATTCAAGGAATTCATGGAATTTAAGGAAATCATGAAATTCAAGAAATTCATGGAATTCACAGAATTCAAGGAATTCAC
>CAKNYM010047434.1:83107-98076 GCA_932195095.1 Andricus curvator | reverse complement strand
ATGAAATTCAAGAAATTCATGGAATTCACAGAATTCAAGGAATTCACGAAATTCACGGA
The DNA here is from genome assembly GCA_932195095.1 of Andricus curvator. Classification (NCBI taxonomy): domain Eukaryota; kingdom Metazoa; phylum Arthropoda; class Insecta; order Hymenoptera; family Cynipidae; genus Andricus; species Andricus curvator. Next base: position 98,017 of record CAKNYM010047434.1, on the reverse strand, counting down.
ATTCACGAAATTCACGGAATTCATGGAATTCACGGAATTCGTGGAATTCAAGGAATTCATGGAATTCACGGAATTCGTGGAATTCACGGAATTCGTGGAATTCACGGAATTCATGGAATTCACGGAATTCATGGAATTCACGGACTTCATGGAATTCACGGAATTCATGAAATTCATGGAATACACGATAGTCATGGAATTCGCGAAATTCATGGAATTCAAGAAAGTCATGGAATTCATGGAATTCGCGGAATTCATGGAATTCACGAAATTCATGGAATTCATTAAATTCACGAATTTCCCGGAATTCATGAAATTAGCGGAAGTGATGGAATTCACGAAAGTCATTGAATTCATGGAATGCGCAGAATTCATGGAACTCATGGAATTCACGGAATTCACGGACGTCATGGGGTTCATGGAAGCCACGGAATTCATGAAATTCCTCGTTTGCCATGACTTTTTCGAACTCCTTGAATTCCATGAATTCCCTCAATTCCATGAATTCCTTGAATTCCATGAATTCCTTGAAATCTATGAATTCCTTGAAAGTCACGCCTACCCTGAAAGGGAAAGGGCTTAGTGGTATATTTACTTACTTACATGAATTCCATGAATTCCTTGTATTCCATGAATTCCTTGTTTGTCATGACTTTTTCGAACTCCTTTAATTCCTTGAATTGCATGAATTCCTCGAATTCCATGAACTCCTTGCATTCCTTGAATTCCCTGAATTCCTTTAAATCCGTGAATTCTTTGAATTCCATTAATTCTTCGAATTTCATGAATTCCATAAATCCCATGAATCCTTTGAATTCCGTAAATTTCTTGAATGCCATGAATTTCGTGAATTCTATAAATTCAGTGAATTCCGTGAATTCTGTGATGTTCTTGAATCCCATAAACTCCGTGAATTCCGAAACCCATGAATTCTATGAATTCCGTGAATTCTAGAAATATCGCGAATTCCTTCAATGCCGATAATTCCGAACATTCCGTGACTTTCATGAATTCCATGAAGTACTTGAATTTCATGAATTCCATGAATTTATTAAATTCCTTGAATTCCATGTAGTAGTAGTAGTATACCATTAAGCCATTTCTCTTTCAGGGTAGGCGTCACACTACCCGAATCGGGTAGTGTTTCTAAGTGGGTAGTTTCTTGTAGTAAATAACTATTACAAGTGTGGGCTCACCACACCCATGATGGGCCAACAGCACGCAGTATTCTCGAATGGTCACCCATCCAAGTACTAACCGCGCCCAACGCTGCTTAACTTCAGTGATCTGACGAGAACTGGTTTTTTCAGCGTGGTATGGCCGTTGGCCATGAATTTATTAAATTCCGCGAATTCCATGAATTCTGTAAATTCCTTGAATTCCATAAACTCCGTGAATTCCTTACATTCCATGAATTCTGCGAATTTCATTAATTCCGTGAATTTCTTGTGCACAATTTTGGACTCATAAACGCTGCAATACATATATTGGAATGCTCGACGGTGATTTACCGATTTACAACACTTACAATACATGTATTGCAATTTCGTCATTCCAATGCCGTGTTTGCAATTTTACATTACGCTTGTATTGTAGAAGTGTTGGAGAATTCCAAACATTTTTAGAAGTGTAGTATTAAACTTAAAAAACCAAGGTGTATTAAAATTAATATCTCAAGCATATGAAATCGCTATTTAGGTACGTGTTTTGTAAATTTCATATACATTCATGATAATCGTTCAGATAATTCCATTTTACACAACTTCAAAATAAGATTAGCAGTAATTTTCGATTCTTAATAAAGTACGTTGCATTTTAATCATAAAAGCAATTAAATCGACGAATTCTAGATTATTACTTCAATTGCGAATATTTGAGAAGATTTCAAAAAATAAAAGCACTTTGAGTTTTGAAGCACGCTGCTATACCGACCTGTATATTATAATTAAATTTTGATGTATATTAAATTTCAACGAACGTTTATGCAAATAACTTCATATAAATTTGTACTAAATTCAATACAGATTTTTCTAACAGTGAGGAAAAATATATTGAAAACAAATATGCTAGCAAAAGCATGGCTATGCACATAACTTGTAAATAAAAATTTGGGTGCTTAGAATTCTAAACTTGAAAGTAAACGAACTGTCCTCTTCTTTTAATACCAATATGTCTTCCAATATTACTTTTATATTATAATTTATGGATTTGAAATTCAATTTCGGAAGAACTTTCGTCTGCAAAATGAATTCTCTGCGATAATTATTGTATGATTGGAAAAATTTGAAAATTGAAATATAATTACAGGAAATCAGCAGTGAAGACTTCTTTACTTTATTTACTTAATATGCATTTCAGTTCTAACATAAATCATCTCTTACTTTCTACCTTGTTCTTAAATAAAGACTTACTTGAATAAAAAACAAGTTTTTAGGACTAGAAAAATCGTTACACACACCTATTGTAAAAAAGTGTTTTTAGCCTCATAAAAAATACTTCTTTCATATCTGATTTCTTAACTCTGTGTCGATAAATATTATTTTAATGTACTTTTTATTTTGGCCTTTTCTAGGATTGAGTTAAATTTATTTTTATTTGAAATATTTTATTCAAAGTCGTTGAAAAAAGGCCGTAACCTCAGAATTAAAATTCTGTACTTTACTTCATGACCAATACAATTATAAATTTTTCCCCTGCTTGTCTCATTTTAATTTTTTTCGCGGAAATTCGAAAATTTGTAGTATAAGATTGAATGTAGCCAATTTATTAATTAATATTTTAAAAATTCATGTCATCAAAAAAATTATTTTTTATTTTGCAATAATTTTTAATGGTTAAGTCTAAATTACTATTATTGTTATCATACTCACTGTATATTAGATATCACAGCATTTATCCAACAGCTTTAAATAATATTATTTTAAAAAAAAGTGTGCGTAAAAAAAAATTCTTCACTTTTCAAACATTATTATTTGTTACACATACATTATTATTTTTATATTTATTGACTATTTAGTCAGTGTATGAACATTAAATTTGACTTGAAAGTCGCGCCAATTTCAAAACATTCGATTCCGGTTTCGCGGCACCAATGAGAAGCGGAGTAAGCGGTGAGACAACTCTCGCTAGAGGAACTCCAGTCCGGCCGTGCGTCACTCGTGTTCTGGAATTTCCCTAAAAAAAATCTGTATTTACCACTCGTTAATTTACAAACAGACCAGTGTTGGGTTTTACCTTCATTCGCGACTCATTCGTGTTGATACGTGTTGTGACTTGTGATTCTGCGATCGGAAAAAATCTCTATTTTGAAAATAAATTCCTGGATTAATTCACTCTGGAAGTTTTTTTTTTGTCTCTTGTTTTCTTGTAGAACAAACATTTCGAACCTGTTGCCACAAAGCTTCTTTGGCGTCGAATATTTTTTTCGATCGCAAAATATGTATTGATTATCGTTCTGGTCTTCAAGACATCAAACTTGGTGAGTAGATATACACATTTTAGGAGGCATGCAGACTGAAAGCAGTACTTTGAAGTTTGCAAAAAGTGAGGTTAGGTTAAAAAATCTTTGAAGGAATCTGTATTATCATTAGAGGATAACAGAATTTTTTAACATCTCTTCAGACTAGATGGAGCTATGAATTAAAAATTATTTTAAATAATTTTCTTCTGAAAAAAAGAAGCGGAGCGAAAGGAGAAGATCTTTTTTTTTCAGAAGAAAATTAGTTAAAAAATCTGTAGAAAATCCGATACATTTTCATTTTTTGTCGTTTTTTTTGTTAGAAATTAATTGTTTTTGTTTCTAAATCTGAATTTCAATTAGGAAATATTATTAACCGAAAGTTGAATTTCAAACATAAATCAGGATAATAGAACTTTTAAATATTTTTATAGGGTCCCAAAAAGATCCGTAAGTGAAAAAAATGGGGTTTGCGAGTTTTTGGCGCTAATTATGATTTTTTGCAGCTTTTTAAATGAAAATTGTTTCTAAAACATGGAATACCACTTCACACTGATAATTAGATGTTTATATAAATTGTTCAAACCATTTTTTATTGTTTTTAGCCATTTTCTATTAGAATAGAGATATAAGTCGCGGTTTTTTCCAAAATTTTTCACTTTTTGTCCAATTTTCAATTAGAGTCAGATAATAATTTATGATAACAAGCATAATTGTATAAACAATCTATTATCATTGTCAATAATATTATCTTTTGATACTGCTAGAAATTTCAGTTTTTTCTGAAATTTTCAACTTTTTGTCTATTTTTTACTTCGAGTGAGTTAATATTTAATTAACTATAGCAAAAATAAATGTTCAAACAAACTTTTATTGTTTACAGCTATCTTTTTCTTTATTAATACTAGATAGTTGTTTTTTTTCTCTAAATTTTTTAACTTTTTGTAAATTTTTTAATCAGAGTGAAGTAAAAATTGATACAAGTCAACAAAAATGATTGTTTAAACAATTAATTATTTTTTATAGTTAACTTCTGTTAGATATGTGCTAGCAAGTTGCGGTTTTTCTGAAATTTTTAATTTTTTTTTGCCTTTTTAGTTATGAAGAAAAAATAAATAAACATTGGGGACAAACATATTTTAAATAATGATTCTTGTTGAGGTTTACTTATGATTTATTCAAAACTAAAAACTCAAAGCAAAACTTATGATTTCAGAAAAAGCCACATTCTAGCATTACTCTAAAAGAAGATAGTTATAAACAATAATCAATTGTTGAAATAAGCATGTTTGGTGACTTGCATTAATTATGACCTCACTAACAAGGGTTTACCAGATGTTTTCTGAGAAAAATCAAGACGACGTAATTTTGAACCATTTTCGAAGAAAATGCATTTTAAAAACTGCGAACGGATGGTCATCGAGCCGGTGTAAAAATATTATGAAGCATGGGTAGCTCCCTGGTAGAGCGCTCGGCTGATACCCGCAAGGTTGCAGGTTCAATTCTGGCTATCCGTACTTTTTTAAATTGTTTTTTTATTCATGCAAAAGAGATAATAGTTGACACATGGGGAAAAATCAGTTAAGATGGTTCGGACATGTTGAAAGAATTAAAGATGAACGTCTAACGAAACAAGTGTATAAAGGTAAAGTAAAAGGCAGTATGCCCAGAGGCAGCCCGCGGAAAGAATGGTTAGAATGTGTGAATGAGATCTTAATCTCAAAAGGCATCAGAAGCCATAGAAACAGGAGAGCTTGCATGAAAAAATGCATGGACGTGAAGGAAGCTAGAGAAGTATGCCAGGACAGAAAAGTGTGGCGACAAATAGTTTATAAAAATAATGTGAGTAGAGTGAATGACGCCTGAAACAAAAGACCTTGGATACCAATAAGCCCGAGTGGTGAACCTCACATAACAATTTTGTGAGGCTCTCCATTCGAGGTGTTCGCTAGAGAGATCGATCAGAAACCTGGGTTAGAGCAGTGTTGCGGAACGAACGTGTTATTTAAATAAATAACACAAAAATTCTGGATCAATTCAAAAAATCTATACCTCCTTCCCAACAGTACTATTTTCCAACCGAACGAGTCACGCCTACCCCGAAAGGGAAATGGCTTAATGGTATAAGAATAGGAATATTACCACTCGTTTGGACAATTGCATTTTATCAAAACTCTTTATTCTTCAATAGTTTCTAGCATTCATGTTTTTAAATTGAAGTAGGAATCTATTAAATGAGTCACTGCATCCACTGGTATTTCGTATTAATTATTGAAATTTGTATTTGAAATACTTTGTTCCTACTTTAAATTAAAAAGTTAAATACTAGAAACTATTTAAGAAGAAAGAATTTAATAAAATGCACAATTCTCCAAACAAGTGATAGTAAAAATACGATAAACAGAGTTTTCATTGTAATTCGGAATATATCATCATTAAATGGTATAATTTCATTAAATGTTATTCAAAAATAGAACAAGTAAGCATTTTGAAGAATAAAAAAAAAGTACGGATAGCGAGAATCGAACGCGCAACCTAGCGGATATCAGCCTGGCGTTCTACAAGGGAGCTACCGACACCGGCTCGATGACCATCCGTTCGAAATTTCTAAAATGCATTTTTCTCGAAAATGGGTGAAAAGTATACAAAAAGCTTGAGAATTCAGAAAAAACCGCAACTTTTTAGCACTCATCTAAGAAAAGATAGTTGTAAACTATTGTCAATTGTTTAAGCAACTATGTTTGTTAACTTGCATTATTTATTAATTTACTGAGTAAAGAGTGGGTAAAAATTCAAACATTTCAGTAGAAGCAGCAATTATATAGCATTATTAAAGAATAAGATAGTTATAAACAATCATAATTTGTTTGAATAATCATTTTTGCTAAACTGAATTGATTATTAACTCACCCGAAGTGAGAAGTAGACAAACAGTTATAAATTTCAGAAGCCGCAACTTTCTAGCATTATTTAAATTTATTATAATTATTAACAATAAATTGTTTAAAAAATTAATGTTATCAACTTTAATCAATTATTTAACTCACTTTAATTGTAATTTGGACAAAAAGTGGAAAATTTTGGAAAAAGCAGCAATTTGTTAGCATTATTTTAAGAGAATTATTAACAATAATAATAAATGGTTGAACAAATTAGGTTTGTTATTTATATATATATATTATTTGTAGAATTGAAGAGAATTAAATTCTTAGAAAATCTAGCAAGCGATATTTTTAAGTTTCATCATTTCGAGCCTAGTTTTTAGAACCCAGATTTACAAAAAAGCGCAGTTTGAAAAAATCATTTTGTTTTTTGCTCTTAACACTTCCATATTTTGATAATTAACTTAAATTACAACCTGAGCCGACAAAGGAAACAAATAATTTCTTTGTTGCAAGTTTATGATTACAAAACAGTTTTGTTATCAAATAAATAATTTTCATACTTTTTTTATGAAAACAATGCTTTGCCATCTAATATGTATCAAAGCATCTTGCCAAACTCACTTACATAAAATTGTTAAAACTTGGCATTAAGCTTTGTCATAGATAATTTAAGTTAACAAATGGAAAATTTCATCCTTGCTTACTGAAGTTTCATTTTTATTATTGTTATTCATTTTTATTATTATATATTTTATTTTATTTCATTTTTTAAAGCATTATTTTGATAATCAATTCTGGTTTGAAAAAATATTTTACTGAAATTTCAAGTGATTTTCTATCAATATATTTTGGGTTCTTACAAGACCTGAAATTTTGGAAAAATTCTGCAAAACCTTGAAAACCAGTACAGTCATATCTATTTCCGAAGTAATTACTTCAGAACATTTTACGGCGAATTTTTAATTGACGAATTGATGCGAATTGATTTATCTACTTTAATTATTTATATGTTTAATTGTTTAGATGAACATTATTTCACATTTGCCTTGACTAATAACTGAAATTGACCTTGAAATTTTCAGATTTTTAGGAACAGCAGGGAATTTTATAGAAAATTTTAATGTTTTGGATTTATGAAAATTTGAAATTTTCCTATTTTTGACTAAATTTCATTACAGCCCTTTTAAAATTGACTTTATGATATAGATTACATTTTTCCTAGCTTTTCTGCATACATGGTTTACTGGCGAAACGCGAAAAATGGAGACTTCCGAGATCGAAAAATTAACCGACGATTGTCTCATCGAAATTTTTCAGCGTCTGCCAACGATAGCTGACAAAATTCGTATAGAAAGAGGTAACTAAATATTCGATAATTTTCATACAGTATTCACTTTCAACTATAAAACTATTTTGAGAAATAAGAAATGTGATTTTTTTTCAATTCTAATGGACGAATTCAAATTTGTGTCTGCTTCAAAATGCACAAAAATTAATTGCTCGAAAAGCATTTTTAAATTCAAAACCGTGAGAGTATCCAAAATTTGTTTTTGTTTTTAAAGGCCACCCTGAAATATTTATATTGAAAATTTTATTGACAATAAGAAACTTCTCGCGTGCGTGGCGCGTATATTGTAATTACTATTATCAAAAATAATTTTTTATTTGTAAAATTATTTCACATTAGTTACTTTTTGAAGGCTTTGAAAATCTACAAAACCACTGCCAAACATCTTTTTCCGTCGATCGTTAAATGTAATTTATTTATATATAACCTTAAAAAATATATGGCTTACAAAAAATGGTATGTATTTTATCTTCAAAATAAATTTCAAACAGCGCTATTATTAATCGTCACCATTGTTTCTTCCAGTTTGCAAAAGGTGGCAAAATTTGAGTCAAAGGTCGTGGAATAATTTTCAATCCCTCGATTTCTCAGCCAAAACATGGGGAATGGAAGAATATCGTCCCGATCAACGATTAATAAGAAACATCGATTTGGATAAAATTATAAGACTATCGGGAAGATACCTAACAAGTATTAGTACAGATGTAGGAAAATTTGCGAAAATTTGCCACTTGCTGCCCAAAATTCTAAGACTGCATTTAATCGATGATTGTCCTGTTCAGAATAGAGAATGTATTAGAAAAATTTTAGGCTTCCCTTCAACGCGACGAAACGGATTGAAAACGACTAGCCAATGTACATACGATGCATGGCAGATGATTCTCTCTTGGTTATTATCTCACGGTGAACGTATTACAGATTTTAAATTAGAAGTGCATCATAGTCACTACCAAGAGGATGATTTAGCCAATTTGTTGGGAAAACTGAAACAATTGAAATTCTTTTCTTTATACATCTGTGACTATCTCGAATGGTGTGGTACTTTTCTACTAGAATTACCATTTGAGATAATTGAGGAGATTATCTTGACGAGCAATGCTAAACTGCCTTTTGATGTTAATTTATTTTTCACGGTTAGTATCTATTATGCTTTGAAAAGGAGAGTATTTTTTTGCGGTCCTTCGAGCCCGTTGATTGTGCAATATAATTAAAATTTCTTGGTTGCAGATGATACAAAAATGCAAAAAACTCGAGACGTTAGGCATAAATTTAGAAAGATTGGATGATCCTGAAACACTGGAATTGTTATCTTTACACGTTGCAACTTTAAAGAATTTGAAACTACAACTTGGGTTTAGATGGTACAGGGAATTGCAATCTGTATTATTGCCAACGATGGCTGCATTAACGCACCTTGAAAAATTAGATCTTAGCCACTGCTACGGTCTTAATGATGAAGTTCTAGAAGTAGTCAAAAATTGCAAGAAACTGACGTATTTGAACTTATTTGGTGAGTGAATTGCTAAATTCAATAATAATAATTTCTGCCTTTTGAAAAAACTTCTTAGAATTTGTATACTAGTTTTAAATTGAATTAATATTTTCAGGTTGTGAGGAATTGACGGATCGTGTAATTTCTATGATATGTAATTTGGGTAAACTGAATTATTTAAATATAGGTGGCTTGCGAAAAATAAACAACATACCACTGGAAAAATTAACAAGTTTGGTAGTATTAGAGTTGCGTTGGTGTTCTATACAAGAAGAATGCCTATACACTTTTTTGAGGAAAGCACATCAGCTTCGGGCACTAAATGTTAGACATTGTCGTTCAGTTAGTAACAAAATTTTGAGTGTGGCTATTGAGGTGGCTCAAACTCGAAAATCTAATAACGCACTTGACTTATATGTCAATCAAAATAAAATAGATCTGGGCGTTCTGGATAAAAAACCGCCCTTTTTGAATATGATTAATTTTGGATCTGATTGTGTGCCACTTGCCAAATATGGTATTGGAGATACATTCAACATAGAAAAATCAGAGGTACATATTATATTGGATATTTTACAAGAATTATATACGTTGATTGAAGAAACCTACGGGCAATTTTGAATTTTTTGACATTTTGAATTAATGGCAAATTAAGAAATACTTTTTTAAGTGTTAAAAGCGTAATTTGCATAAAAAATAATTTAAAGTACTTTAGGTACTTCTAGGATGAATTTTGAAAAATTTCAAAATTTCAATTTAGATTTTTGTAGATTCTGAACTTTCAGAGATTACAGATTCTGGAGTTTCCCAAGAATTTGGAAAGGTTTCAGGAGACTAAATACATTTTCTTAATAATCATAGAAAAATGTGTAATGATTTTTCTTCCAAACATTAATTTTGTGAGAATATTTAAAAGTATATAAAAAATGTAAAAAAAATCCTGGAAGATTTTGACAAGCATTTTAAAAAATTTGTCATCATTGAAAGAAATTGAGAAAAAATAATAAAAAAATGTTTTTTAATATTTCCTGGAAAATTCAGAATGAGTTTTTATTTTGTAAAATTCATTTCAAGAGAATATTTAAAAAAAATTCAGAAACATTCTCAAATTGTCAATATAGAATCTGGAATATTTTAGGACAAGTTTTTTAATTTTGAAGGATTTCAAACAAATTTTAAGAAAAATTCACATATTTTTGGAAGATATTTAAACTCTCTGAAAAAATTTGAATAACAATTGAAAATTTGAAAATATTTTAACAATTAAAAACAAAAAGGATTTTTGAAGATTTTGAACCTTTTCAAATATTTTGTATGGACTCAAGATAATAAACAAATTCTCTGAAGATTCCAGGTAAAATTCAATGTGTTTTATCAAAATTAATTTTAAAACAATGTTTAAAAATATTACTGGATATTTAATATTACTGAAATTTAAAAATTGAATTTTCAACTGTTGAAAATCGAAGAAAATAATGATTATACAATCAAATTATTACAAATTCAGAACGTTAATTTCTAACATAAAATCCGGTCAAATTGTCACGAAAAACGAGGTGAATGATGCATTTTATGAAATAAAATGCAGATCCGAGTGAAACAGTGGTGTCAATTGCAAAAGAATGAATTTCCTTTTTCAATAACACCGTTAAGGCCATGTGACGAGTGGGTCACGTGACCGGATTCCTACCTTACCGACACTTTTTTATTTGTCAACTTATTTTCACAGGAATAGCCACATCGAGTTGAAAATTTGGGATAATAAATCAGAAGCACTAAGAAAGGTGGGTCTGGTCCTAAATTTTAATAATCATGAAAAAAGCAAAAAAAAAATAATTTACAAAAAAAAAACTTTTTTCATAATTACAAAAATTGAGGACCAGACCCACCTTTCTTAGTGCTTCTTATTTATCATCCCAAATTTTCTACTCGATGTGGTTATTCGTGTGAAAATAAGTTTACAAATAAAAAAAGTGTCGGTAAGGTAGGAATCCGGTCACGTGACCCACTCGTCACATGGCCTTTTTAAACATTAGTTCATATGGTTTAAAATACATTAAAAAATAAATTCAATTTTTTAAATTTCGTTTATTTTGTGGTTCAAAAATAAGTTTTAGTATGTATAAAATTGATAAGATATCAGTTTAATCACTAATTTACGAGTTTGCGTTCAAAACCTACAAAAGTTAAATAGTCGCAAATTGAATAAACACATTTGAATTTTTCTTTAATATTTTTGCGTTTAGTCATCCTGATTTCTGACCCAATCATATCCAGTCTTTTTCCGCACCAGAATCGTCCGGCCGTGCTCAATCGTGCTCTGCCATTTTTTTAAAGATGAGTATTTTTTTTGTGGATTTGAAAATATTTCCAATAAAATACATAAATTTTCAACCAAAAATAGAATGTTTGAATCTTCAGTTAAGAAAAAAAAACTTTTGCCCGAAACTTAAACAGATTATCAACAGAGTAGTTGAATTTCCATCCAAAAAAGGTTTTTGCAAGCAAATATAAATCACAATTTTTTTAACAGGTGAAACTACTGCGGGTTCAAAATCGCAAACTAATGAGCTTCGTGAAATCGATTTTTCGGATTTCTTAAATTGGCCACCATTGACGCCAGTAGTAACGGACATCATTTTGAGGACTCTACCTGTGGCGGACGTCGATACATTAAATTTCTGTGGCTCCAAACATACTTATCCAGTGGGCACAAAACCATGAACATCCCAAGAAAGTCCTAAGGACGTCCAATGTCAGGCTAATCAACGTCTCTAAGACGTCCAATGTCCTAAAGATGTCCTAAAGACGTCTTGAAGACATAGGACGTTCTCGGGACATCTTTCGTACTGACATTAAACGTCTTAGGAGCATCCTTAGGATGTCAAACAGACATGTTCGAAGAGACGTCTCAGGCATGTCCCAAAGATATCACTGGAACATCCTTAATTTTTTTGCCCACTGGGTATGTATCTCGCTCGCGGTATTGTAAAAAATTATACTAGACTTCCGATTCTAGCACGGGATTGATTCTGACCTTGGCTCGAATTGTAATTCACCGAAAGGTAAACATCAGGGCCGTGACCTAATGTTGCGCAACGTGACGCAGTGTAATTATTGGAACGCCCGAATAGAAATTGCTACAATAAAAATTCTAGTGTATGTTTCTTTTTAAGGAACATTCGAATGGGGATATAAAGCAGCGGGAATGGCTTTTGTACTCTAAATCGCTAGGATCATTAATATTTGTACATCGCAAGTTATTCGGGAAAATGGGATCATCAGCTCTATCGTAAGGCTTTAATGATTGGAAATATGCATACAAATTGTCAGCTCCTTGTGAAAACAAAAACGAGCGTCACAAAAGTTAAAAAAAAATGTACTAAGGAGCAGGCACTCGGTTTGAGAGAAAACGGTTTAAGAAAACAATACGAAAGAGGGTATACTTATTGGGACCATGCTCTTCATCGGATAGTAAGCGTGATCAAATTCCTTGGTACACGTGGCTGAGCTTTTATAGGAAGTGATGAAAAATTAAATTCAGAACACAATGGACTTTTTTTAGGATTAATACAGCCAATGTTGGAACGTTCTATTTCGGTATTAAAGCGGGTATAGAATCATTTCAGAAAATTAATGACGAACGCCTATCTACATTAGATTTTTTCTCAGCGAACGCAGAACTGGTAAATTCGATCAATTACGACGAAATTATACAAATGTTGGCACAAATAGAGACAAGAAAACGCAATTGAAGTATTATGTATGTATTCACTACAAACTAAAATGTATGATTGTATTTATTGTAAATAAAATATAAGCAAACTAATTCAATTGTTCTATTATTTATTGAAGTATATTTGTACCATTTTCTCGATCACCAACTTTCGGAAATTTCGACGCATTCGTGTTGATACCTGCCTAGGTTGACCTTGGTTTGACGCCTGGGTGAATTCACTGTGGAAGTTATTTTGTTCTGTGTCTTGTATTCTTGTAGAAGACACATTTCGAAACTGTTGCCAAAAAGTGTCCTTGTCGTCGAATATTTCTTTGATCGAAAAAATGCCTATTGATTATTTTTTCGCTTTTATGTTAGAAATTAATTATTTTTGTTTTTAAATGTAAACATCAATTGGACAGTATTACCCGAAGGTTTAATTTCAAACATAAATCAGGATAATATAACTTTTGAATATTTTTGTGTCTATATTTATCGACAGTATTTTTGTTTCTCGTTTACTGTAACTGAGATTATTGCAAATAATAGTACATTACTTGACAAGTGTGATTGGTTCACATGAGTCATGCACGATACTTTTGGGAACAAAAACATAAATGGCATGATTTCATTGTCTCCATGGAAAAATGCAAATTCGTGTTTTAAGTCGGTGAAGGCACGCACAAGAGTTTTCATTATAAAATCATGAATGACGCGAAAGCGGGTGAAACTATAGTAGTGTAAAATTACTCGCTCGAAACGAAACGACTGCAAGTGAAATTTCAGGAATGATAATTTTCTTTTCAGCTTCTCACTCTTAAATATATTGCAAAGAAACCACCTACTATGTATCAAAGTGTCTTCTCAAACATGTTCACCTACAAGAAATTGTTAGTACATAACTTTTAGCTTTGTGATAAATAATTTAAGTTAACAAATCGACAATTTTCATTCTTTTTTGGGGAAAAATTTCAGTTCCCATATATGTATCAGAATAGCTTCTTCGACTCACCAGATTGAAATTATTGTTTTCACCCAGTATTTATTTTCATCATTGATAAATTGATTCAACAAATAGAAAATTTGATCCTTTTTCGCAGAAAATTGATTTTCTTGTCTTATATGTGTCACGTCCTGTGACGTATATAACTATATTATTTATACTCATATTATTAATATTCGCCACATATATACTTATAATTTATATTATTAATTATGATAGAAAAGGATTATGTACTTATAAAAACGCACAAACTCGGGCATATACATTTTTATCCATCATGATAAAATCAATAGTCTGAACTCCGCAGTACTAATCACGCAGTTTGGAAATCTTGACTTTTCTATATACTGTTAAAATACAATGACTTCTCGCCTACAAATCTCCGAACGCAGCTCATAAAAATCGGCCAAGAAACATTAAGCAGGGTGGCACAATGACCAGTTCCTTGGAGTCAAGGAATGGCACCCCGTGTACTACGCCTTCAGATATAGACACCTGGATATAATTACTTGATAGATAGATAAACGTTTATTCTTTAGCCTGCTGGCCTTAAAAAATTGACTTGCTTACACATCCATTTTTTTTTACAGAATTTTCTTAAAACTAACCCTTAAAACTAACATCCTTCCACACCTTATCTCTAACGCCGCTCGCTCTTATCGCATTGCCTTCTTCGATTCGCCTCGCCTCGCTCGCATGTCCCTACTTTCTTGCTTTGTCTCGCATTACCAAACTTTGCCTCCGCGGCTATTACCTAATACTTATCTACTATTTACAATATTTACATTTACTTATATTTACTTCCTCCTCTATTTACAATCTTTCCTTCTCCATTCCTCTTCCTCCTTCCTTCTCTTCTTCTCCATCTTACCCAAAACTCCCTTCACCCATGCTACTGCCCTTTTGTCCCCCCTTTCATGCATCAATACCTCCATGCTTATCTCACTCCTTTCCACCTCTACGCACTCCTCCAACCAGTGCTCCACTCTTGCCTCCCCCTTCCCACA
>CAKNYM010047434.1:40328-78107 GCA_932195095.1 Andricus curvator | reverse complement strand
TGTCACTAAACACGTTCTCACTTCCGCCACCAACATGCAAGTCCCTATAATTACTTGATGCAATGACTTCTCGCCTACAAATCTCCGAACACAGCTCATAAAAATCGGCCAAGAAACATTAAGCAGGGTGGCACAATGACCAGTTCCTTGGTCTCAAGGAACGGCACCCTCATGTACTACGCCTTCAGATATAGACACCTGGTATCAATTGATTTCAATTGATACGTCCCCTCGCCGTCAAGTTTTTGGTTGTCAAGTTTTTGGTTGTTACCCCAATGGAATCTCCTGTATATAAACCCAGGATCATAATCAGAACATTAGTCTATCTACAAACTTCAAATCGGGCGGAAGCTCAGCCCTAGAGCACATTCTCAAATAAACATTAAAAATACAGATAGATTCCGGTTATTTGGAAAGGGTTTCCAAGTAGTCGAAATTTCAAATTGAGAAATAAAAATAAAATCAGTGTTGTGCTTCGGAAATTTCCAATCGAACTGAAGTCGAATGTAAATTTCAAAATCCTTTAAAATCAGTGAAATAAACCGCAAGATTCTTTTCAAAATTCTATTGTCAACGATCATTACCCTAAATGTCAAAGTAACAACAGGGGACCTGAGCCTAGCTGCTCCCTAATACACTCCTTTGAAAAAATCCTCATTGTCAACCATCGGAACGGTGAACGACCAAAAGGACGAGCAACATAGCCGTAGTAAACTAATAAACCTGAGGACCGATATCAGTAATTTCTTCCATTCAACGAGAAGAGAAATTCAACCAAACTTGGAAAAACCAGTTTTATAAAGGATCATCGGAAGTCCCAGTATAAACCCGAAATAGTTACTTGACAAGTTTAAAGCAGAACAATTTGGAATATATATATTAGGTAAGTTTTAATCATTGAGTTAATAACTCACAATACTTAAATTTCTTTTAAAAACTCGTCATTAAGATCTTCCTTTATTTTAAGGTGGAGATCTGGATGAGGAGTTTCGCTACCCGAGAGTTTCCAGTGCAACAACCATTTTTAAAAACAAAAGCAAATAGAACAAATAAAATTAAAGTCAATTCAGAAAACAAAATCCTTTCTCTTTCTTTAAAACGAATTAAAATCAGCTACCGCTCTTTGACTTTGTAATTTCTTATATTTAATAAACTCAAATATTATATGTAAAATTGTATTCCATTTAATTAGTAGATTATTGTGTAGTTATCTCAACCTTCGGAAGTTATTCTCATCCCTGTTTCGAAATCTTTGATTTCGTTCAAAAACGAGAAAACCTTTTAATTAATTATTTTTAACAGGTAAGTTTGTTCCTTTCAGGACGTAACATATGTATCAAAATATTTGACTAGATGTACTAAACTACAGATTATTTGGTACAATTAGGATTGGAATTTCTCACAAATAATCAAAATGAACAATTATACCATTTTTATTCTTTTTTCAGAGATATGTATCGAAGTAGCGTATACAAATCATTAGAATCCAGCGAATTCACAATTATAGTAAGTATGTTAAGCTCTTTGCATGGCTAGTTTCAAACTTTTCATTCTTTAACTTAATTTATTTAAAACAAAGCTAAACGCTAAGTGCCAAAAAGTTTCTGAAGTTTATTAAGTCTTCGAATTTATTTCGAAAGATGATAAGCACAGAATAAATTTGCACCTCTAAAGAATTAATTAAAACGTTCTATTATCGAAATTAAATTATGAATAATAATAACAAATTTAGATCATAGGCGTTCAAGAATTTTCTGGAGTTTAGTAAGCCTGAAAAGTTACTTCGATACGTATTAGATACCAAAGAAATTTTTTTTCTTAAAAAGTAGAAAAATTAATAGACTTAATGCTTTCACAGTGATTCACTGACGTTTCCTGAACATTGCAGTTCACTTCTTCAGGGCTAACATGAAACTGAAGTTTCAGGTTATTTTGTTCTTATATATACTCTCTACGGTGCCTGTAATTGGCCAGAACGCCCCACCATGGATACTGGTCGAACTTGATTGGCCAATCAAGTCTTTTTTTGAAAACCCAGGAGGGCGGAAAGCCAAATCCGATTGGTATTATATCCATTGTCCCTATTCATGTTGATAGGGTATTTTAAGATTTCGATGGCTTCCTCATGTTCTCTTGAAAAAATATTGTGTCTTTTTGCGATGACGGTGTTTTGTCAAATAAAATGATTGCATGAAATGTTCTAACTTGACTCCACTCTCATGTTCCTTGACACGTTGGCTCACCGCTCTCCCGGCTTCTCCAATATATACTTTGCCACAAGAATAATTCAAGAAAAATACACAATACACAAGAACAATACCAAATTTTTCATGTTTTCAATATAAGAAAATAAAAATCTAGCTATGTCAACGCGCGCTTCAGGTGTGTGTCTTTACTGCAGCTATAGAATAATGTACAATATGTGAAAGCCGTCATTATTTGTGAAAATCTTTAATTAATTGTAAAATGCTGTAAAAGGGCTTGAATCATGGCAAAAAAATTATGGTTCACAAAAAATCGTAGTTAAAAAAATAATGAATAATCGTAAAAAAAACTACAACATAATTTTACTAGATATTACCAGTTTTCACTGGAATTCAGACTTCTTGAATCTTTTACAAAAAATTAAAACCTTCTTGTTATTTTACTGTATTGGAATTTTGTTGTATTTTGTCTTCAAAATAAATTTCCACCAAAGTTATTATTAATCTTCACCTTTGCTCCTTTCAGTTTGTGAAAGGTGGAAAAATGCGATCCAAAGGTCGTGGAATAATTTTAAATCCCTCGATTTCTCAGCTAAAACTTGGAAAATGGAAGAATATTGTCCCGATCAACGATTGACAGGAATCATCGATTTTTGATATATACTAATAATTTTGATGAGAATAAAAAATGTCGTGAAAAATCAAGAGTACTTCCGACGACAATACGTCCGGGAAACGACAAGCCAATACACATACGATACATGGCAGAAGATTCTCTCTTAGTTAATATCTCACTGTGAAAATATTACAAATTTCAAAATAGATTTCTCTCATTGTCACTACAAGAGAAAGGATTTTGACAGTTCGTTGAGAAAAATGAAACACTGAAATCCTTTTCTTTATAGAACTGTCAATATTTCGATTGGAGGGGTACTTTTCTACTTCAATTGCCATTTTAAATCATTCGGCAGATTATTTTGATGAGTATTTATATGCAGAAGTTTGATATTAATTTATTGTCCACGGTGAGTATCTTCTAAGATCAAAAACAGACAGTATTATCATTGTGGTCCTTCGAACCGGTTCTCCAAGCTTTTTAAGGATTTTGTAAGGATTTAAGAAAATCCAGAAATTTTCTTAAGATTCCTGGGAACACTAAAAATCATTTTTTATTTTGAAGAAATGATACTGAACTGTTTTAAATTTTTATTAGGAAAAAGTGTAACTTGTTGAGTTGACTTGATTCATTCAGGATTTCCTTGATTTCACAAATTTTATTTGAAATAATTTTCAATCAAGAAATTTATAATTTATATTAGTCACTGAATGAGGTAAATTATGGCTAAACAAAATATTAAAATAGTAATATTTTAACATGTGACTAATGGACTAGTAAAAAACAAGTTTATTATACAAAATTTAATTTGTGAGAATATTTACTAAGTCTATAGTGATTTTAGTTACTCATTATTAACTGAATTTATGTCTGAATTATTTCTTATACAAAAAGGTGTACTTGGCGTTTGTAATGTGCGTCATTTCGCCACGTCAGGCGAAATAGATTAGGTACGTAAATAATTATTATTTTTACATTTTGATGGACGCACTTATGTTTTTATCTGATTGGAAAGTTTCGCAATATTGTGTTCTTTTATTTGATTTATAAAAATATTTAATTTATTATTTAATTTGTATCTTCATCTCCTTCAATTTTAGCCAGAACTTTATTTGCATCATATATTTTTTTAATTAAATAAATAGTATCAAACAATAAATAATAGCTTTCCTTTAGAGAAGAAAAAATATCATGATTAAAGATCAAATAATTGTTTACTGTTTTTAAAGGTACTTCGACTTGAAATTAAAATAATGAAGTTAAAGAAATAATTTCATAAATTTGAAGGCAACTTTTCTCTGAATATGCACTGATGAAAGGTTGGAAGTTCCATTGAAGAGACAGAAAACCTTTTTTTTTCTTTTAAAAAAAACAACAAAATTTTAAAGTATTGTTAAAAAAAATCTGCGGAAGATTGATATCTTTGGAGGAAAATCAAACTTTTTTTTCGAAAATTAGACTTTTCTTGGTTTAAAATTAATTTTTCAAACTGAAAATGTTGAAAATTTCAATACTTATTTGAAAATCCAATATTTTTGTTTTGAAATAAGCTTTTTTAACTGAAAATGTAACTTTTTTAGTCGAAAATTCCACTCTTGTGTGAAGTTCTTCTATTTTAATGAAATCTTGTCTTTTTTTATTGTATCCAACTCTCTTTTGTTCAAAATTAAAATATTTGTTGTTTGCAATATCAAATTTTACATTTTTTGTAAAGAATTATTCTTTCTTTGTTGAAAATTCAACCACTTGATTCAAAGTTAAACTACTTCGTTAAAAATGAATTTTTTTGGTTGATGATTCATTACTTTTTTTGAAAATTCATTCCTTTGGTTGAAAATTCAACTACTTTGTTAAAAATTCGTCTCTCTTGGTTAAAAGTACATTATTGAAGTTGAAAATTCATCTTTTTGGTTGGAAATTCAACTATTGGGTTAAAAATTTATCTATTGTATTGAAAATCCATTTTTTTGTTCACAAATGAGCTTTTCTAAATGAAAATTTAAATATTCCATTTTTACTTGAAAATTAATCCTTTTTATATGAAAATTTCACTCTTTGGTTGAAAATGTATCCATGATTTTAGTTGAAAATTTATCTTTTTGGTTGGAAAATCACTTATTTGGTTAAAGGTTTGTCTATTTTATTGAAAATTTCGAATTCGTTTTCGCAATGACGGTTGTTTTGTCAAATAAAATACTATATCACATATATCACATATCACATATATCACAATATAGACTTTAACACAAGAACAAAGGATTTTATATACTGCCGGCTCACTAAAAGGTGCCTTTTCATCTTTAGGGTTGTGTAGACGTTGTCCTGTTTTCGCAGGTGGTTTAAATATGGTTTGGATGTTGTGTTTGTTGAGAATTCTTCCCATTTGTTCTGCGATACATTGGATGTTGGGTAGTTTGTGTTGTCTTGTTTTTTTTAGTATATTTTCTTATTGCTTTATTAATTTGTTTGTTTGTGTAATCGTTCTCAATTAGGATTCGTTTAACGTTTTGTAATTTCTTTTGTAAATTATCTCTATCTGTTATGGAGACAGCTCTGCATACAAGGGAATTGATGAACGATTGCTTTTGAGATGGGTGTTGCTGGGTGGAGGCATGTAGAAATCTGTTTATATGGGTGGGTTTTCTGTAAACTTGATGTCCTAATGTGTTATCTGATCTTTTGAAAACTAGCACGTCCAAGAAAGGCAATTTTCCGGTTTGTTTAATGTCCATGGCGAACTGTTTATCAGAGTGTTATCGATTGATGAAATCGGAAAACTTTTCTACTTCATCTCGTCCATGTCTCCAGATGACAATAGTGTCGTCAACATAACGGCACAAAAATTCCGGTTCAAGCTTGTATTGGTTGAAGATTTTAGCTTCTGGACGTCCCATAAAGATGTTAGCTATTACAGGTGAGATTGGAGATCCTATTGCTGCTCCTGAGGTTTGTTTTTAGAATTCGTTGTGGGAAGAGGAGTAAGTATTATTGAGACAGACTTATATCAAAGGTATGAGATCGGAGAGGAAGTTGTGAATCTATTGCATCTTTTTCATAAAATAAAAAGAGTTTTGGACGTGTGTGATAGAGTTTACTGTGAAAGGATTCAGTTCATTGGTAAGAAAGCGTGCTAGGTTGTAAGTTGGTGAGTTTCTTATGTTAAAGATCTGTCTGAGTGAAATGTTGTTTTTGTTGATTTTTGAAAATCCGTGAAGTTTTGGAGAGATGGGATTAGTATTTCCCATGTTTTGCTGTCAAGTCTAGATTTTTTTAGAAGGGTTTTTGTTTTGCCGACTGTTGTTTTGATGAGGTCTTTTTTAAGATTTTTATGTGTATCGTCACTTAGAAGGTCCATGATTTTGTTTTTATAGTCTTCTTTATTCATTATTACTGTTGTGTTGCCTTTGTCTACGGGAAATATTGTGATGTTTTTATTCCGATTGAGTTCCCTAATTGATTTTTTTTCTTGTTTTGTTAAGTTTGAGGAGGGAGGTTGTGCTTGGCGTAAGATGTTAGCCGTCCTACGCCGCATGTCATTTGTTTTTCCAGGTGGAAGGTTATATATTGTGGGTTCCGA
Source organism: Andricus curvator (assembly GCA_932195095.1). Lineage (NCBI taxonomy): Eukaryota > Metazoa > Arthropoda > Insecta > Hymenoptera > Cynipidae > Andricus > Andricus curvator. Next base: position 71,710 of record CAKNYM010047434.1, on the reverse strand, counting down.
ATAACCAATGATTTCTTTTTTTGGGACTTTGGAGGCAGCTACTGCAAAATGATTTCCCTTAGATAAGGCTGAAATCATTTCATTGCTGAGAGGATGCTCAGAGATGTTTTTTACTGTGCCAGTGAGTGGTGTGTGCCTTACTGCAAGTATAATTTTTCTACTAAAATACTTTCGTTATGGACTAAAAAGCGCCTTTCTTATCCATTTCTAAAAAAGAAAGACTGGGGCATTCTCAAATGATTGAAGTCTTCAGAACTGTAATACACTGACTCTTTATTTTTAATTACCAGTTAGTTGTAACATTTTTATCCTTTTAATTAAAAAAAATTAGCAGTGATTAGTATTTCGGAATTTTCCGCAACTATACATATTTCAAATAAATTACTGATGTGGAGGAATGGCATTCACTCTTATTATTCTAAAATTCTTTGAAATAATGAAACGGTGACCTAATGGCGTTTCAGCGGCTAAGTCTAGGGGCAATTCGAATACCGCGCCACTTCTCATGTTTATGCCCACCCGTTTTCTTTCGTAATTATATATACCACGAAGAATTGAATTACTTTCCACTATTGCAACGACGTTTTCAGTCGAGGTTGTTAAAACAATTCGTTCGTCGGTTGGCATGGGCTTATAGTTATAACGCCCTACTCCGTGCAATTGGATTAGTTTATCAACAGGAAAAGTATATCTTCGAATTTCAAATTGCCGGCATGGATTTGTTTTGGGAATGAGCCGAATAAGTCCAATTTCTTCAAATTCATATCCCATTAAGGATGCAGAGCCATACCTGACAGGAGGAAACCTAAACCAGGTATGAGGACGAGGCTCTGCAGGAGATCTGGTCCTGGCACGAAGAGGAGACACGGCAGGAGGAGATCTAGTCCGGGCACGAATAGGAGACTCCGCAGGAGAAGATATAGGCCGGGCACGAAGAGGAGACTCCGCAGGAGGAGATCTCGTCCGGGCACGAATAGGAGACTCGGCAGGAGGATAATTCAGGTCAATCTCGGGTAAATAATTTCTTTGAGAAGAATTAGAAGGTCCGGCAGGAGGCACATGGGAAATAGGGTGATCATCAGGGAAAATATCGAGCTGTGAACTAAACTCTGCAACAAGAAACAGAGGATTACATTTTCTCACAGTAGGCGATCGTATTTTGCTTGAGCTGGAGTTTATTGTCTTTATTGTTTTTAAATATAAGAACAAAAAATACCATGCAAACTTTTCTGTGATTAAAAGTACTCATGAAAAAGTTAGTCGCCATTACCAATACCATATGGGCCAAGAAATCCGATTTCTTGTCAGATTTTCAGACTTTTAATTCTGTACCAAAAATTGAGCCATGGCAGTGAGCTACAGTTATCTGACCCGTGAATTATTTATTAATGACTGAAATCGGCTTCATTGGTAGTTATTCAAAGCACAACAATGAAGTTTAATTTCTCATGTTCTTCTGATTTAAATATTTCGAATGTTTATTACTCATTCAATGATTGTATAATGTGGAATAAATTCAGATCAAATTCGTACTTATTTCGGACAAACTCAAATAAAATTCGAAAGAAAATAGCAATTGGGATAGAACCCAGATTGAATCGCACAAATATTTGATTCGCGTTTATCTTCAAATGAAAAATATACATAAACTTATACATATATTATTGTATTCACCAGTAAAACTGAGGATAAACGCCCAGGATAAAACGAGAGTATGATCAATCCTCATACTTTCTGATTAGAGGAAGAACTGAGTAATGTTATAATAAAGATTTATATCAACATCATAAGTGATGATTATTATAGCACTTTATTGGATGATAAGATACGTATATCCTACAATCGTTATCTCACAGCGTATAAGTTACAAGCTTGTAAATCTGAGATATTTATATTTCATTACGATTGTATCTTGACATTATCACTTTTATATAGATTTTCATTTTTAATTTAATAACAGGTCAGTGTTCACGTAAGAGATGAGACACCAGATAAATTTATTAATTGAAATCTAAATCCAAGTTATGGAAATTTTGAATGCGAGGCTTAACAATGCGACTAATCTTTAAAATAACTTAAGGCTAATTTTGAAGCCATTTGAAAAAATATTGACTCACAAAATTCCGTTCAATTAGATTTTAAAAAAATGTCTTATAAAAATTATTTCAAAGAGAAAGTGTGAACCATTTCAATATATTTATTAATTAGCTATTGATCTTTTTTTTCACGGTGTCTAATAGAATTTCCATTAATTTAAAAAAATTTGAAAGATTTACAGTGACTTGAAAGTGTATCTGAAAATTACAAAATTTTTACGTAATTCAACGATATTTCCGAATCTTTTTACGGATTTTATGATATCTCAAGAAATTTCAAAAGATTTTAAGGAATGACAAATGTTTTAGGTCATTTCAAATGATTCTAAAGGATAACGTGAAGCTTCACAAATTTCAAATTTGCAACAAGAGAAAATATATTATTGAAAAATGCTATGGTTGTAAATCATGCAACAACCCTCTTCCATAAAGAAAAGTTTCATGCAAGATCAATAAACAATGTCTCATTTCATTCTATGAAATATTCCTTACAATTACACTCCATGAATTTCGATAAAAATCATCTGTTTGGAATTTGTTGAATAAAAAAATCATTCTCAACAGAATACAACAGGTAGAATGCAGAGAATGCTTCAAAGCACAAAATTAGCCATTGCATATTGAGATTGGATAGAAGTTAAGGTATGAGAATCAATCTGCTAAAGAAAAATAAATGAATATCTTTTCGTTTTTTCATTCAGAACATTTTTGAGGTTGCATAATTAAAAAGTTTTCAGGAATAGGTTAGAATTTTTTATTTTGAAGAACGAAATACATGTGTTTTATTTTCTAAAAGTGAACATTTGAATGGGTGGATCGAAGTAAAATAAAAAACTTACGATTTTTTTTTCACTCTAACTGTTATAGAATCTAGCCTCACATTTAGCAGTTACTTGTAACATTTTGATCCTACTCTATATTACGAACAATATTATATTTTAGTTAAACATTTTTTTCACAAGTGCAAAATATATTAAGAACGAAACTCGTCTGTAACTGCTGTTATAAAATTCCTTGAGATTGGGCGATCTCTTCCTGTGGGAGTTTCCTTAATTTCTTGTGGGGTCATATTTTGAACCTTGCCGGTGTAGATGTTAATTTTTGCCCGTTGATAGCCAGATCCCATTTCATATATTGCACGGAGTGATTTATCATTCTCCACTATTGCAAGGATGTCACCACTGGACGTTAATAATACAGTTTGTTCTTCGGTTGGCATGGGTACAATACTTTTTCCTCTCAAATGAATTGGTTTATCGGAAGGAAAAGTGTACCTTCGAATTTCGAAATGCCTGTTTGGATTTGTGTTTGGAATAAGCCGAATAAATCTAAGTTGTTCCAGTCCATATCCAAGCACCCGTAAAGAAGAATGCCTGGCAGGAGGAGACCTGGTCCTGGCACGAAGAGGAGGCTCGGAAGGAGCAGAAGACTTGACCGGAAAATAAGGTCTGGCAGACGGAAGATACCTTTCTAGAGATTGATGTCTGCCAGGAGAATTAGAAGTTTCAAAAATAGGAACACCAGGAATTGGATCGCCATTAGGTAAACAGTCAAACTGTGAACTGAACTCTGCACCAAGAAACATAGGATTAAATTTTGTTTGTGTTTTCTCTTCTGGTATATTTTGTTTGAAGTTTAATGTTTATTAAAACTATTATTCCTGAGTAAAAAGCAATTATAACTGTTTTTCAACCATCTCATATATTGAATTTATGAACATTATTATTGAAAACACAAAATAACTCTGTAATATTTTCTTCTTCTAACCCCCAAATCGTCTTAGTAATTTTTGGATGACCTCTCAGGAGTATACCATATGTGCACGTAGTAACATATGGTATATATTGTGATTAAATTTTTACTTATTTCGTAGAAACTCAAGTAAAGCTTGAAAGAAAATAGCAATTGTGACGCAATAAAGAATAAAGCACACGCATTCAGATTTACGTATGGTTCAAAAATGTACTTGAAATTATAGATATGTTATATTATTATATTCACCAATAGAGCTGAGGAAAACTGCCAATATTAAGACGAGAGTAGAACCAATCATCATCGTTTATAATTTAGGGAAAAACTAATTAATTTATTAATGAAGAATTTCATTAACAATGTAACTAATGAATATTTTAGTTGTTAATCAGATTATATAGTATAACCCATAGTTGTTATCTCTCAGATTATAGGCGTCAAACTTGTCCTGCTCAGATGTTTACATTTCATTAGAGTCAGTTCCAAGAAGAGAAAAAAAGATTAATTAAATTTGTCAAAGTGATATCGCAGTTTATATAATCTTTTACGTTCACGCGCAATGTCTTGAATCGAAAATTTATATATAGTGTCTACAAAAACGGCCGATTCGAAGCTTTGGAAAATTGATATAAATTCAGAGAAAAAAAACAGGATGTCTATCTGATGAATGATTTGATCATTGATTTATAGAGATTTATATACATATTATGAGAAGTTTAAATATTTCTGATTTGAAACAAGAAATTTTGAAAATTAAATTATAATTCTGAATTTGATCAGCGATTCAAAGAAAATTTAATTCTTCTAAATCAGATTTGAAATTATTTTTCGAAATTCCCGTTCTATGTGAAAAATGCTCTGTTCAAAAATAGGATTGTATTTACTTACGAAATTTTCTATTATAATTCTGAAAGACAGCAACTCTGAACAGGAATGTTTTCACAAACCGGCGAATTTTCAACATAATAAATGAATCCTCAATTAAGAGAAACGGTTTTCACCAACAATGAAATAGATAAATTTTCAGTTAAAAATTTGATTTTCAGCCAAAAAGGAAAAATAGTTTCCAAGAAAATAGTGGAATCCTCATATGTAACAGATGGATTTTTAACCAAATTAATTCGAAAGAATAGTTATCAAATTGACAAAAATGGTAATTATTGTTAATTTATCGAGCTGGAAAAGGGGTAGAATGTGACAAAAATTCCCCCTTGCCTTTTAGCTCAAATATGACCATTTTAAATTTAAAAAAAATCTATCAACATTTACAATTTAATAATAAAAAAAATTCATTCAACATATTATTTTAATGTGAATTATAGTAATTTTCAATTTCTACTATTTTAATATTTCGATTGAATCAACTGTTAAATATAAAAACTAATTGAAAATTATTGATATTCATGAAAATAACTTAAATCTATTAGTATTCATAATTAATGAAATCTTTTATCAATTCATATTTTTTTCAGGATAATAGATTTTTTATCATATTGTATCATTGAAATATCGGAATGGTAAAAAAATTTTACACAAAATTAAAAAAAAATTATTTTTGCCTTTTTTAGAAAAAATACAAATATTTTGTGGAAAACTTATAACAGAGAGTATGAAATGATTTTTTTTGTACTTTCCGAGAAAAATTTATTAATCAAAGAATCTGAATAAATGATATATAAATAACAACAGTTTTAAAATTTTCACAAGAAAAATTAACAGTAAAAGAATAAAAATACCTGTGATTAGTATCTTGTGAGAAACAAGAGTTTTTCAGTTTTGGAGTCAACAATATGTCAATAGTTTATAGTCAAATTCAAAAATAATTCAAAAATGTGACTCAAACTGAAAATACGGCTGCGGAGTACTATGGACGTATTCACTATAGGTGTATTCATTTGCGCTCATTTTATGAGCATTTCGCTTCCTCATGAGTATCAAATAAATTTGCTTCTTCATAGAGGGAGGTTTTCCCTAACAAAAGAAAAAAATGTATACTCCTAATATAAACAAAGTTTTTATCATATAAATAGAGTATACAATTTTTCTGATACTTCATAAATCGGTACTGGTCGGTCATAAAAGGTTCACCAATAGGTCAATCGATGAGTCTCAAGTACGCGAACAAAAACTCTACATGTAATATGGTCGTGTTTTGAATATCAAACAATTTTTTTGATATAAACAGAATAAACGATTTTTTTGAAACTTCATAAATCGGTACTGGTGGGTCATGAAAGGTTTATCAATAGGTCAATCGATGTGTCTCAAGGACGCGAACAAAATCTGTACATGTAATATTGTCGTGTTTTGAATATCAAAAAAGCTTTTATCATATAAACAGAATAAACCATTTTTTTAAACTTCATAAATCGGTACTGGTGGGTTATGAATAGTTCAACAATAGGTCAATCGATGCGTTTCAAGGACGCGAACAATTACTTTAAATGTAATATTGTCGTATTTTGAATATCAAAAAACTTTTTCTTATCCAAACAGAATAAACCATTTTTTGAAACTTCATAAATCGGTACTTTAAATAAATCGGAAGACTTTGCTAATTGAACTGCAAATTTCTTCTTCAGTTATTGACTTTCCACCAGAACGTCCGTGAGTCTGAATAATTACACCTGAAAAAAAGGAATAAATGTATATGTTTATTTTTGTTCGTATGTAATATATAATAATATAATATATAATATAACGGCGATACCATGCTGAAAACACCAGTTCTCGTAAGATCACTGAAGTTAAGCATTGTTGGGCGAAATGAATTAAATTACAATTTTTAAAAAGTACATATTTTGCATTATTGAAAATTAAGGCTTGAAAAAATGTTTTCGAATGAAAGTTTTGGAATTTTGATTTTATTTTATTATCATCTCACTTTATTTAAAACGCAACATTCATTTACGTAACTGATATATAAATAAAGAATAGTTTAAACATCGTAATAATACATCAAATACAAAATCGAAATCACTATTTTAAGATGAGACAAACGTTGAATAGTGATTTAAATTTAAATTTTTTGCACAAATAAAATTTTTCTCATGAGATATGGGGATGCTGAATTAGAATTAAAACTATTCAAAACAAACAAAAAATATTCGGTTCCGAGAAATTAATATCAGGGTGCACAATCTTCCCTGTTTTTCTTAGTTCTCCCTTTTTTCTTGAAATTCCCCTTATCCCCCCTATTCTCAAAAACCTTCCCCCTTTTCTCTTTAAATATATGATATTTGAAATTATACCCATTATTAAATGATAATTAAAGCAATATAGCACTTAAATAAATTATTTATGTATAAATAAGGTACACGCTCCAAGTGCAGACCATTAAAAATAAATACTCTTAAAAAAATTCGAAGATGAAACATTTTAAAGCAAGTTGAAATTGTGAAAACTGGAGACATTGGAACAGTTACAAAATATATAGTATTTTTTAAATAAGTATTAGAAGATTAATACATTTTATTTGAAATGTACAAAGTTAAATACCTCATTTAAAATGGAATATTCCAAATTCATCAACTGCAATTTTAAATGTTCTAACTTGAGCAATTTTTAATTTTTTTAAATCTTTGCTTGAAAATTTAACTATTTTTCAAACCTTTTTTTTCGTTGAAAATTAATTTTTTTAAACTCATAATTGAACTATTCCATTTGTACTTTAAAATTGATCTTTTTTAGTCGGAAATTCAACAATTTGGTTGCAAGTTCAAATTTCGTTCAAAAGTTATATTTTTTTGGCAGAAAGTTGGTGAAAAATGTAACTATTTGGCTGAAAAAATATTTATTTTGTTGAAAAGCTGTCTTTTTGGTTGGAAATGAAACTACTTTGTTAAAAATTCATTTTTTCAAACCGAAAATTTCAATTTTTGATTGAAATCTATTTTTTGTATTGAAAGCTTATATTTTTGAGTTAAAAATTCGAGTGTATAGTAGAAAGTACTTTTTTGGCACGGAAATTTAATAATTTGGTAGAAAATTGGTTTTTTCATTTGAGAATTAGTTTCTTGAATTCAAAATGTAACAATTCCATTTTTGGTTCAAAGTTGATTTTTTTTATTTTGAAATTTCAAATATTTGGTTAAAAATTTATGTAATCTGTTGAAAATTCGTCCTTTTTTTGGTGAAAAATAATCTTTTTGCTTTAAAATTCGACATTTTAAATACAATTTTTTTTTCTTTCTTGGCTAAAAAATCTTTTTTGATTGAAAACTCAACTCTTGTTGAAACTTCGTGGTTTCGGATTAAAGATTCAACTGTTTTGTAGAAAATTAGAATTTTCTCTGGAAAATTCAATAGTTTGGTGGAGAATTCAACTAATTGGTCGAATTTTGAACTACTTTGTTAAAAATTCATTTCTTAGTTAAAAATTCATCATTTTAGTTAATGTTTTTTCTTGTTTGTTAAAAGGTAGGTTTTTTAACTAAAAATTGTAATGTTTAATTGAAAATTAACTTTTTAATTATTAATTCATATTCTCGTGTTGAAAAATCAACTGCACTGTAGAAAATTCTTCATTAAGGCTTCAAAATTAAACAATTTGGGAGGAAATTCAGTTTTTTCAATTGAAAATTAATTTTTTTAAACGAAAATATAAAAATTCTAGTTTTGGTTAAAAATTGATGTTCTTAATTCAACAATTCAACTGTTTTGTTCAAAAATGATCTTACTCGTTGAAAATTTAAAATTGCGAAAGTTAAAAATAAATTTCTTGCTCAGTTACAATTGGTTTGAAAATGTGCAAAAACATGTTTTTTTTTGATTGAGTCATATGCACACATTTTAAAAAAAGTTGAATATATCGAAACTGAAATTTATTCAGCTCGAACCAAAGAAACATTTTTTATTTTGCTTTTTCGGAAAAAAATTTTTGTCGTGAATTAGGATTTTTGGGATTTCATATCTTTTTTTGCGATTTTCGAACGTTATAAACACCACGAAAAAAATGTTTCCCGTGGATGAAAAATAATAACATGTTTCTTTGGTTCAAGCTGACTCAATTTCAGGTTCAAATCAATCCAAAAAACATGTTTTTGTATATTTTCAAAAAATTTCTAATGAGGCAAATTTTTTTTTTAATTTAAACAAATTTTTTAATTATAAATTTAAGAAAGAGAACAGAAGATATTAACCGATTTCAAATTTGTTTCTTTACTTGTTTTGGATGCCGACCCACAAATTGTTATCCCTCAGCTCAAACGATTCGATTAATTTTAGCATTTTCACTTCGCTCCAGTGAAGATTTTAGTTTTAAATTTAGATTGAAAGTATTAATTATAGTAAGGATGAAATGACAAATCTTGGAAAGAAATATTCATGAGAGCAATGTTAAACATATCAAAGTTGTGTATTTAACTAATTTTATTTTTTTCCCGGACTTTTTTATATCACTCTGGATGGATTTCCAACGATCTAAGTATATCCAATTTTTAAAAATAAATCTTCAATGGCAGAAATAATTGAAAAATCATTAAAAATTATTAAAAAATGTAACATTTCATACGAAAAGTTTGTTTGTTCTTTTCGACATATGAATAAATGTTTAATCTTTCCCCTATTTTCCCCTTTTTCGTGAAAAAACCACCCTATTTCCTCTTTTTAGAGCTCCTTTTACGCTGTGATCCCTTTAATATTAAAGATCGCGATATCACAGTAGTATGGTAGATTTTATTGCTGTTGAAAATCTGAAAAAAATGAGAAAATATATTTTTTTTTCATGAAATGGTAGTAATTTCTACAAATATTAATGTGAAAAGGTTGAAAAAATTATTAGTGCGTTAAAATTGGAAAATAAATTTAACTAAAATTTTATTACAAATTATTTTTTATTATTGTTTAAAAAAATGATATGTCGAAAGAATGTATTATCCTACTAAAAAAAAATTCTTCCAAATAATATAATATTTGAACCTAGGTGGCTTAATCAAGTACGATCCTAATCATTTTTAGTGTTATAAGAAATTGAAAATATCATAAGCAGAAAATTCCATAGTATAAATAATGTAAACAAAGTCTTGTTTTTATATATATATATAATTCTGCAGAATATTTTTAATTTCTGAAAATTTTGTACAAAACAAAAAAAACAGTATTGAAGTATAAAGTAGAGTTATTCACTATGTTCATTTATAATAATTATCTCAACTAATGTTATGAGAAAAAGAGAAAACATTATAAAATAGTTTCCGATAATTTATTTAATTTTGTAAAATGTCAGTGCGCGGTCTGTCTTATAGATTGAGAAGCGAAAATCTGTTGTTTTACTGATAAGCAAGTTATAAATCGTGCTTCTTTTTTAATTTCAAACGGACCGACTAAAAAATGTTGCGGAGGGGGTCTACACGTTTCTAGTTGTGCCACTGAAGTTACTTACAATTTCAAATAGTAAGGCTAACAATCTCGCGCAGTGCTTATTGCAATGCGAAAAAGCAGATCGAACTCACTTGCAAAAGTCAAACTCAAAATTCTTTGCTTACTATGAAAATTAGTTATTCATACAGTTTACATGTTCAAATGTACTATTTCAAATAGTTATTGAATCTACTTGTTACAGTAATCTTTCTTTTTACAATTTGAAGTAGTAATGCTGATTTTAGGTTTTGTATATTTTGAGATCACTTGAAGTAAACTTCAAGTTAACAATACATAAAAGTGAATCTAACTATCTACTTTTTTCCGTGAATATACTCTGCGAAAACGTTGTCAAATGTCGAAATAAGTTTATCGGTCAAAAATAACACGTGATCAAGAACATATTGACACAAATTTTTATACTATTATGAATGTAGGTGATGTGGAAAATTGGGTTTGGACATGCCGTAATATGAGATTCAAAAAATTTATTTTTTCTCAGAATTATAGTACGCCATGTCCACAAAATATTTATAAATTAACTATTCATGATGAAATTCTCAAGTTAAAAGTTTAACAGAATGATATTTTACATTATTCTGTTGTATTACACACCTCGAATTAAATGAGTTACTCGCAAATTATTGACTTTTGAGTAATATTCCGATGGTTACTTTTAAGGTTAAATATGTTTTTGAAAAATGTTATTTCTCAAATTGAACTTAGGTTATCCATATAAAATTTGCAATACGAAGTTGGCATTTTATCATTTATTGCAATGCAAAAAAGGACATGGCGTGATATGATTCTATCTTTTAATTAACGTCACTATTTTAATTAATAATTATAACAGTTGAGGAAATAAATTGCAGGAAAAAATGTATAAAAAAACAAAGTTTAGCCCTAACCAAGCTTAAAAATAATAATAGTTCAAAAATTTCAAAAAGTGGACATGGCGTAGTATAACTCTGGGGCGACGAAATGTCACGAAAATCTCGCATACATTGTTGTTGAAAATCTAATTTTGAATGACTTGATCGAACTCTTACATTAAGGAAAATAAAATAATCACGCGCATATTTGTTTTACCGGTACTAATAACCAATAAATGAAATCATTCATCATGTTAAAGACTCAATTTTAGAAAAGTATTTTCGAAAAAGAAGATCAATCACGAATCAATATTTCACCTAACCTAACAATCTGGCATTCGAAACACTAAATAAACTACAAAAGAGGTAGTTTCATTGAAATGTATTGTTTTTAACACAGGTAAATTAATGTAAAATATATGCTACTCTTACCTGAAATTACTTTTATCACAGTTAAAAATCAGCAGATAAATGAAACGCGCACATGACAACACTCTGTTCAATTCATCAGATGCCGCGCCGGCGAGAAAACAAAGGACTGTTCAAAAGACGCGCGAATGCTAACGGTTGATTTATCTTCAATAAACATTACAATTAGAAATTCACTTTCCGAAACAATTACATTTAAATAATTGGCATCTTTAATGCAGAAGTGGAATGAAAAAAGTTCTTTCACATTCATTTTCTTTTAAACTTAAACATAATTTAACTAATTTACAAGATATTCTATTTACAAGGTAAGTTACAGTTCCAGGAGTGACTTATCACTGCAATTCCCATATCTTTAAATGCTTCGAGTTCGTCGGATACGTAAAAAGAGGCTTCTTTTTTTGCCATACTCGACCTTCAAATTGCAAATGATTTGTATTGCCAAAGATTTTGTCAATCATCACGACTGTATCGTCGTCTAAAATGACTATATTATTTGGCAACGAGTTACTAATAACTACTTCTTTAAACTTTATCCTTTTTATGTCATCATTTTCTCCTTCCAAAATTTCTTTAGTGGGTGGTAAGGTTGGCTTTTTCTTTTTCAAAAACTTCTGCTCATAATATCTTGTAGATAATTGTGATAAAGGTCGATTTGGGGTACGAAGCCATTTTTTCATTCGTCCCAAGTAGCTCTCGAAAGCAAATGCTGTGAGACGAGTTAAACAGCATCTCATGTTTACAACGTCGTCAGTGAGATGAATTAAATTATGACAATTTATTATTTGAGACTTTGGACCGTAGAAATCTTTCAAAGCAATAAAAAAACTGGTCAAGTATTTCTTTGCATGTATTGCGTATCGATGACAAAGTACCTTTGAACATAAAATCCTGCACACTACAAATAGTAATAAAAAATGATTATAGAGATTGTCTTCTAAAATATTTTTTTAAATAATTGGTCCAGCATACAACAGAAAGAATCTAAATTCCGTTGCCTTCCATTTTCCAACGTTACGAGTTGACCTCCGTTTCCGTTGAAATTCACAAGGGACTTGATTGCTTGAAGATTCCATTCTTGCAGATAATTCTTGCCTGCTTCGTCGACCTAATCTAAATTTCAAATTACCTGCAAGCCAGTACTCCAATAATGTTTTCATTAATCCAATGCAACAAAGATGCATGAAGTCCAAAACAAAACAAGCAATGATATATATTCCCAATATTCTCAATAATGGTGAAGGACCTGTATGGTGATACTGAGCTTGCGATTTATTTATAAACGATTCAGTTGTTCGGAGTTTTGAATCGGTAGATGGATAAACCATTCGATTGCTCACTCTTTGACCTTCAACTTCGCACCTTTCACACGCGTATTTACCTCCGTGGCCCAAGGTGTTTTTTAAAAATGATCGCACTGGTGTGTCGCAGATGAAACACTTTAGTCGAACATTAAAGTGTTTAATTTTAAATTTGTTTTTGATTATTTTATAATACTTTCATATATTTTGTTGACATTCATAATTTCTGTCTGTAAGTTAATAGAAATATTCCGATATTTGTTTATAAAAATGGATTCTATTATTCGTCTTTTATAAGTATTTTTTTCCCTAGCCAGAATTTTAATATTAAAATTTCCAACTCTCTCCTTGAACATAAGGTAACGTAACTTTTAGATCCAATTATATATATTATAGCCAGTAATAGCCGAAACGTCAGCATGATTAATAAACGAACTCTTTAATAATTTCGTTTGCTATTTATTTCACTTTAATAAAGACCGTAAGACCAACAAAATGATACTTACGAATATTTACATTGACGGTCGAAGAAAGGCTTGACTTCATTCTTATCAAATCTGATTGTTAATCAACAAGGTCACTGACGTTCTGGATACTATGTGGTATTTGGCTTACATCTAGGAAAAGTACGGATGTACCATCAGGAAACACATCGGAAATTTAATTAACACCAACAGAAGATTAGTTATACCTAAGGAACAACGTATGTTCCTAATTAAATGTAAAAACAATGCCGTAGTTCCGGCACACATACAAAATTGTATGAACAAGTTTAATTTGTGTCATTTGAATCATAGTTTACTTTCAAAGTTTCATAGAACAAAATTAAATTTCCAAACAAAATGTTTGAAAATTGAAATCGAAAACATAGTAAAAGCGATAAAAAAAGTAGTTAATGTTTCAAATTATTTAAAATATCGAATACAATGATTCACAAATGATGGATCGATTCGAAGATTTTTTGTTTCACAAGAATTAATTAAGTTTAAATAATCTAAAGTATAAGAAGAGACAATAATGTATCAACAAGTTTAATTGTATGCTAAACAGTTTTTTATCTCAGGAAAATCATTATAGAGATTTTAAATTAAAAAAATGTTTCAAAAATATCTCAAATGTCGAAATCCCGGATGAGGTAGCTGAAACCTTAGCATTGGGTCACAAATTTGGTATTCCTTTCAATGTTAATAAGTTACCCATCAACAACATGGTTGCCAATATAGAAAATTGTTTAAAGAATGTAGAACATGAAGATCAGAAACTAAGTATCAGAAGAACAGTTACTCAATTAATCTCAAACCATAGTCGAATTAATAACTTCAAGAATTCAGGACGAGACCCACCCTTCTTAGTGCTTCATATTTAGTATCCCAAATTTTCAACTCGATGTGGCGCTTTGTGTGAAAATAAGTTAGGAAATAACAAAAGTGCCGGTAATGTAGGAATCTGGTCACGTGACCCACTCATCACATGGCCTTAAGAATGAAGAATATCTGAGAAATTCAAAACGATTAGTTTGGGACAATATTTTGCCTTAAGTGTTGGACAGGATCGCAAAGGATAATTTACCAATGTAATTTCTAATGTTTTGGTTGAATAAAAAATATAATTGAAATCAATTTAATCAAAAATAATAATTAGAATATTTTATAATTACAAAATGTAATTTTTATCAATTCTAAACTATTGAAAAATTCTTTCATATATACGATTAAGCCATTTCCCTTTCAGGGTAGGCATGACACTACCCGATTTGGGTAGTGTTTCTACGTCTTTCTTCTTCTTTCATAATTAGTCGAAAAGGACTCTCTCTTCACAGTAAAAACTCTGAAATAAATTTGGTGCACCTAATTTCAAGATGGGGGTTCCATCTTGCTCGGAGTTAGGGTACGAAACTATCGTCTATTTTTTTTGCCGCAAAGCTGTAAAAAATAATTGACAGCAGGTGACGTTTCGAACCCCATGTTCGAACGAAAAGATACCTTGTATAATGGTACCATTCACTCTACCAATTTTTGTTGCAGGGGAATGGTACCCTGAAATTAGCGTTAGATTCACACTTTCTTTTTCTGTGTTGTATCATTTTCCTCCTAAAACATTTCGGCAAGGAAATACAATGCAACTTTCTCATCCGTTCCTAAAAAACAGAGACTGGGAAATTCCTAAAGGATTGAACTCTTCAGAACTATAATACACTGACCCTTTATTTGTAATTACCAGTTACATGTAACATTTTCGTCCGACTTCGGGTCGAAAACAATATTGACAGTGACTAGTAATAAGGAATTTTCCCTAATTTTACATTTTTTTAAATAAATTACTGATGTGAAGGAATGGCGTTTACTTCTATTATTTTGAAATTCTTTGAGATTACGAAACGGGGACCTAACGGAGTTTCATCGGTTAGGTCTGGAGGCAATTTGAATACCGCGCCACTTCTTATGTTTATGCCCACCCGTTTTCCATGCTGATCATATATTCCACGAAGAAGTGTATTACTTTCCACTATTGCAATGACGTTACCAGTGGATGTTGTTAAAACAATTTGTTCGTCGGTTGGCATGGGCTTAAAGATATGTATAACGTCCAGCTCCGTGTAATTGAATTCGCTCATCAGCAGGAAAAGTATATCTTTGAATTTTGAATCGCCGTTTCGAATTTGTGTTGGGAATGAGCCGAATAAGTTCAAGTTCTTCAAGTTCAAATCCAAGTATGGTTAAAGAACCATACCTGAGAGAAGGAAAACTGGACCTAATATGAGCAGAAGGCTCTGCAGGAGGAGATCTGCTTCTGGCACGAAGAGGAGACTTGGCAGGAGGAGATCTGGTGCTGGCACCAATAGGAGGCTCCGCAGGAGGATGATTTAGGTCAATCTCAGGTAGATGATTTCTTTCAGAAGAATTGGAAGGTCCACCACGAGAAACATCAAGAATAGGGTCATCATTGGGGAGAAGATCGAACTGTGAAGTGTACTCTGCAACAAGAAACAAAGGATTAAATTTTCTTTAGTACCCGTAAGAAAGAATGCCTGGCAGGAGGAGACCTGGACATGGCACGAAGAGGAGACTCGGAAGAAGACCCGATCGGAAAATGCGGTCTGGCAGGCAGAAGATACCTTTCAGGAGATGAATGTCTTTCAGGAACATTGTGATTTCTCTTCTGGCATATTTTGCAGGATTTTAATTTTCTCTTCTGGTATGTTTTGTTCTCCTGGAGAAAGAAGGACCCAAACTCAGTTTGTCAACAGGAATCGCAGGATTATATGTAGAAGGGCAAAAAGGGAATGTCACATTCCTTGGAAGGCCAGATCTTGAACTCTTTTTCAGGAAGAAAAGTACCGAGGCACTCTCACTTGTTCGAAATGACCCTCAATTCTTGGGAATTCCAAAGAATTCAAGAGCAAGTTCGCCACACTGGTTGCCCTTTCCAAGTTTCATTTTCCACATATTCTGGTGTATTTTGTCTGGGATAAGTTCTTAAACTTGTTGGAATCAACCTAGAATTCTTGGAAATTCACTATGAATTCTTTCAACTACTTAAAAATCCCGCCGTCAAAAAAATGTATGTTCACGATATAGCAGGCTGGAGGACAAAATTAAAATCCCGCAAACATGCCTTAAAGGAAATAGCAATTGTGATGGGATAAAGAAAGCACACATATTGAGATGTACGTGTAGTGTGAAAAATGAACTTAAAATTATAGATATGTTATATTATTATATTCACCAATAGAACTAAAGACAACTGCCAATATTAAGACGAGAGTAAAAACAATCATCATCTTTTATAATCAAGGGAAAACCTAATTAATTTATTGATTGAGAATTTTATTAACAATGTATCTATTGAATATTCAAGGTTCTTTATCCAGTTATATAGTATAAACTGTCGTTGTTATCTCTTAGATTGTAGGCGACAGGCTAATTTTGCCGAGATGTTTACATCTCATTACTTACTTTCAAGAAAAAAATGATTTATTCAATTTGCCAAACTGATATCACAATTGATATCATCTTTTTTGTTTGTGCTGAATCCGTCTTTTTCAATGGAAAATTTATACATATTGTCTACTAAAACGGCATATCGAAAGCTTTTAAAAATTAAAAAAAAAAATAAAAAATACAGGATATCTATCTGATGGTCACTTCATAATACCCGGTCATTTCCAGGTTTTCTCACAGTTAATTTAAAATAGTTTTAAATATTGAAAGGATTTCAAAGGATTTTTAAGGATTCATTCACCAACAGCCATACCACGCTGAAAAAACCAGTTCTCGTCAGATCACTGAAGTTGAGCAGCGTTGGGCGCGGTTAGCACTTGGATGGGTGACCATTCGAGAAAAACTGAGTGCTGTTGGCGCATCGTGGGTGTGGTGAACCCACACTTGTAGTTATTTACTACAAGTTATCAACCTACAAAACACTACCCGAATCGGGTAGTGTCGCGCCTACCCCGAAAGGGAAATGGCTTAATGGTATACATAGAAATTCCTGAACGTATTAAAAGGTTACAAAGATTCCTGATTTGGAACAAGGATTTCTGGAAATAAAATTGTCATTCTGAACTGGAAGAGAGATTTTTCAAAAATCATGTTCTTCTTAATCAGTATTGAAATGATTTTTTGAAATTCTCATTCAATGTGAAAAATTCTCATTATAAATGAATTTTTAACTGAAAGCGATAAATTTTAACCAAAAACAGAATAGATCAATATTTATTTGAAAAAATAATTTTCAACCAAAAAGGAAAAAGTAATTTTCAACAATATAGTTGGATCCTTATACATAATAGATATATTTTTAACAAAATAGTTGACTTTCTGAAAGAAACTTCCGATTATTCGAATTTGAATTTTTAGTTTAGTTTGAATGGGGTTGTTGAATGAATTTTAGATAAGACCATTTTTAATGCTGCGTTAAATTCTGAAAAGCTTAGTGCATTCAAAATATTTTTTCAATACTTCATTTTTGAGAAAAAAAATATTAAGGAAAAAGTATCGAAATCTTCATTCGAAAGTTCTGTGACTTTGAAACGTTACATCCTGCAAACCGCTCAAAAAATCACTGGAGTTGCTCCATTGAATAATGAAGTATCTAGCAGACAGCTGGCGAAAATTCAAATTACGATTTGTGAGAGTGATGATGCCACCTTGTCTCTGTTAGGTTCCTCGATGGGAAAAAATTCCTCATGATTGACATGTCAAATTTTGGCACATTCGTACTGGCACACTTTACAAATCCCGGTTTTAGTAAAAATCTAGGCATCTTGAATAACTATTGGGATCCTCTTTATACCTTTACAACACGTTTACAATAATAACCACAACAATTGGTTATGTTCACTGTTTGCCCTTAAAATATCTAGCGGTCATGTTGATTCCCCCATAAACTGGAGAACCGTGGTACTCAGACTGAATTACTTCTGGCGATCCGCGCAACCAATCAGGTTTTCCCACACAAATTCAAAAAATGTACTTCTCAAACTTTAAAAATAAATATCCAAACTCAATTGAAAAAACTTTCCTTTCGAAATTACATTCATTTTTTAATGTTCTTTTAATTTAAGTGTGAAGAAAATATTCAAAAATATGCAATAACCACATTATCCCAAGTACCTTATGCTCGCGATGATTAGTGTCGCCGCAGAGGTATCCAGGTGAATTTTGTATTACGAGAGATAGAGGCTGAAGTATGATGCAAAAAAGCAGAGGGCTCATGGGGTCGCCCTGAAAGACTGCCCTCTGGGAGGCGACGTTGTTCGTTTTCACCCGATAATTTCCAGATGAGGTAGTAAATCTAGTTTTCCAAAACGCGCTGGGCAGAATCAGCCTACCCCTGGAACATCGACTAGTGGCTGACAAGAAAGGCCTGCGCGGCGAAGGACGCATTCCGACTGTGCGCCATCCCACGACTGGGGACCGACATGGCATTCGTCTCTTTTCCTCGGTCGCTCCTCTCACTCTGAATATTCATTCGTGATTCCAAGCTCCTAGTGAGTATCTCGTGGGACGAGACGAAACTTTATGAAGAGAATTATAAAAGGAAATTAAACTAAAAATGAGAGAACGCACCCAAGGAGGCGGAATCTTTTCAGGTTGGTCTCTTCAAGAGGCGAGTAGCATTCTTTTATGGGCAGAGCCAGTAAATTTACAGTTAGGCTTTGACGTATTTGCTGGGTTAGCTTCGAACCCCGCTTGTGAGGATAACGTATTACAGTAAAATCATAAAGTCGTAACTTGTTCAAGTGGTCACTTGGACCACTCTCTAAAACAGAAAATCGCGAGGGGTAAAGATGGCGGTAGAATGTCACCTGGTAGAAAAATGTCAAAATTTCTTGCCGGTATTATTTGTTTGAGTAGGGCGGTGGCTTACTATTTATAATTTTCCTTTTGGTACGATGATTCAACCTTCGAATTAATTATATCTGAGTTTAATAGAAAATTGTCTGATTTTTCTTCATAACCTCACCTGTTTGAATAATACGAAAGGTTGCGTCACACAGGAGGAATCGTGAGGCGCAAACTCCAAGTCCTCCTACTAGTCCTCTAGCGCGAATAGTGGGAGCAAGAAATGCTATGCGTTCCATAAAACGAGCCGCGCTACCGAAAACGAAAAGTTAGAACCTCGCGGACGAACCACGAGGATCTCATGGAAAATCCTTGACAGTGGCTAGAGAATTCATCCTGGAAACCTGTCTCACAAACTTACCTATAGGCGAGAACCTTAGAAGCGTTAAGGGTTTCCTTTAATTTCCCTAATTTTCGAATTAAACGATCTAAGCGGTGCGAACAGAGCACTCTAATTCTTATGCTGAGATAACCTCAAAGGAAAATATCCTTTTCGCGATTAAAAATTCTTTTCTCTATTTGATAATTTTCATTTCATCTTATTTTAGATTCCCTTTTTAAGGCATTTCTACTGAAAAGTAGAGCTAAGGTTTACCTGGTGAACTATTTGAAGAAGTAGCGTGCCTTTAAAAGAATCCTTCTTACGCATCATAGCCACTTATGAGCAGAATAGGAGTCAACTCCTTCCATGGTCAAGAAAGCGACTATGCTGAGTTTTCAGAATCAGATTTGATTTTTCTAGAAAGCGATCCTAAATTTTAGAAAGTCCCAAAGAGAAAATGCTTTGATAAATTTTCACTAACCCTTCAGGCCTTGCGTCAAGGCAATAGGGGAGTGTCTCTCGTACCGTGCCATTTTCAACTGAAATGTAATCTTGGAAGTTATGACCTCAAGTTAGAAGACAAGGCTTTCTTAGGTGTTTCGGGATAATCTTTACCTCTCGATTATAAGAATATTAGCTGTTGAATAAAATTGCACAATAGGAATTCAGGACTGATAGAAATAGAGAGAGAATAGATCTTTGTTTTTCTTCCTGTAGGTACAACTCAATTATATTTTGTTACACAGAGAATCATAGAAGAACAGACTTAGGGTTTACCCTGTCATCTCGTCGATGCAGTGATATCTCTACATTAGATCTCAAAGATCTCGACTCTGATCGAAAGTGGGAAAGCAATTTCGAAAAAAAAACATATAGGAAAGTGTGTTCCTAAGTCGGCACTGCGGGTGGTTAAGTCGGCACCCACGCGTTCCTCAGAGATGGCAAACGTGTTGGCTTAACCATTTGGTCGTAGGACAGGTTGGTAGACATGGACGTAATTTACGATGACAATTTTCACTTAAGTTTTCGTTGGACAGCGTGAGCGGAGTATACATTTATCGTGGAAATGGAATACCATTTTCTTTCATTCTTGTAAAGCAGCTATAGTTCTGTAAATATTTTGAAAAGTTCAATCGATAAAGCCCGTTGTTTTCTGCTTTCGGTGTTCTTTCGCCTAATGAAGTCGATCTTTCATTCGGATTTGTTTCGTGTGCGTGATAGTATGAAATGAGTAAGCATTCGTAGTGGTCCTAAATCGGCACCAGACAGGTGTTCCTCAGTCGGAAACTTTTTTGTTGTTGCTTTTGTTATTATTTGTGTGTTATTTTAATTCGTTCTGTTTCAATTCTATGTCACTCGTCTCTTTTCGGTTTTTTTTCTAGTTTGGTTGTGTTTTGACTGCATGTTGCTTGTTCCTGGTAGATCTCCTTTTATTCTCTGTGTTTTTTCATTGACTTTTCGCTGATTCTATTCGCCACATGTTTTTTCGGTGAAAATAGTTTATATTTGTGCATTTCATCGTAAAACTCACATAACCTGCCCCTTTTTCTTGCATTTTAGCGGAAAAAATTACGTAAAGACTCAGGGCCAGAGGGTGTCAGCTTAGGACCGCCATTTTGAGAAATAGCAAAAATCGACTTCTTCACTCTGCGCTGCATTGCGACTGCAAAAATCACTCCACACTGCTCCGAGCGACATAGAATTGTAGATAAAGAATCGTGGTATCTGACCAAAGATATTAAAGCGCCATTAAACACGTTTCACCCTCTGTTTGAAACAAAAACTCTTACTGTGCTTACTGTGCTGTGATTTAAATTTGAATACAAAATAGTTGAGTTCAACTCAAAAGGATAAATTTCAAGAAATTAGTTAAATCATCAACCAAAAGAGATTAATTTTCAACTAAACAGTGACATGTTAAACCAAAAAGGATTAGATTTCTACTAATATAGAACTAAATTAATGACTGATACGTTAGATTTCTTCAAAACAACTTTTCAGAAATAAACAGAACACATGTCAATAGCAAAAAATATCCGATTTTTATTTCGCGAAAGTTTACGAACTTGATACGTTGAGCGTTTTTCGGTTACTGTGAAAAACAAAAATGATAATAAGTATTTAATCAATGAAACCAAATATCAGTTAGAGTTTCTTATTTTATGTTATATTACTGGGGTTTCAAGTTTGGCTTCAACTTGGCAATTACCGATAAATAAATAAGGTCATCAAATGTTACGGTATTGATCAATTTTGACATTAGTTCAAAATATTTTTCCAATTCTAAAGACTCTCTCTGCTATCATTTTCCACCTAAAATATTGTCGCAAGGTTATACAACGCGACTTTCTTGTCCGCTCCTGAAAAGCGGAGACTGGGGAATTCCTAAAGGATTGAAGTCTTTAGAACTATAATCCACTGACTCTTTATTGGTGACTACCAGTAACTTGTAACATTCTTGTCCGACTTCCGATCAAAAACAATTTTGGCAGTGACTAATATTACGAAATTGTCCGTAACTTTACATTTCTTTTTAATGAATTACTGATGTGTAGGAATGACGTTCACATTTATTATTCTAAAATGTGTCAAAGATTTTGTCCAATCCAGTGGTAAATATTCATTTTCAAATATTTGATTAAAATATGACTCAAGGTATAGGAGCCAATTAGGAGGCAAATTTTTATAGAAATTACTTGAAATCTGATCCGGCGCCGGGGCCTTATTAGGTTTTGTTTTGTTGATTGACAACATGATTTCGTTTGCTGTAATGCTGCTATATAGTAACGGGGGACGTACATCTGTAAATAAGGAAGGAGACAGGTGCCTCAGCGGGAGAGTAAAGCGGATATAATTTTCCCAATCTTTTGTGGTGAGAGTATTTGCTTTGGTTTTCAGTCCTCTAAATTTATTCACGGTTTCCCAAAAAGTCTTACAATCATTAACCTTCTCAAGGCACACAACAATACTATTTTCAAAACTTGATTATTTATGACCGATTAGAGCTTGGTACAATTTTTGAGCATTGATATAATTTATTTTAGTCTCGTCAGAAAAGTTAGCACTGCTAGCAGTTTTTAATGCACTAAGTAATAAAATTTTAGCTTGTTGACAATCAGTATCAAACCAGGGTTTGTCACGCTTGGATTGACCACAACATCTTTTCCTCTCTTTATACATATCAGCTAAGCTCGCGCTTTCAATAATTGCTTCCGTAAGATTCGAGCCTTAACCGTCAATATCGATTTTGTCAAAATTAACTTCAAGCTTATTTAATAAATAAAGTTCGCTCGAAAAGATTTCCTGCTTGCTATCGTCCCACTTTAGGTAGCTTAATGGCATATTTTTGTTTACTTTCGAAATGACAGACTATCTAACAGAAACCGGAAGACAGCAGAAGGACACCAAGATAGGGAAATAATCAGAAAAGGGTTCAAAGTGGTCCACCTTCAGATCATTTATTAAACTTAGTGCCTCGCATTGCACCAAACAAGATCATTTATGCTTTTCCCCCCTGCATTCACGAATGTGCATTTTGCTGGATTGTCACTCCGCGCTCTGCCGTTTAGTAAATAGAATTCCTTCTCCTCCATCATCTCGACCAGTCTTAGCCCCCTCCTGCTGTGTACAATATCTTGACTGTCGTGATTAATACGAAAGTCAGTGTGAGTAAACATTTCAGGAGGAACCTGACCCAAACATCCAACCCTACTATTAAAATCGCCACAAATATTGGCAGCAACGTTATTAAATTTATCTGATAATGCACGTAGAGTTTCTTCAAATAATTGTAAAATAACATCAATATCAACCGCTTGATTAAAATAACAAATTCGAAATATAAAATTCTTCATACTGCTATTGGTGATTCGTACTAGGATCCAATATTCCGTTTTATCAATAAGCTCGCAATTTAAGTAGGGTTTGTTTATGAAAAGAGCTAGGCCAACACTTGCCCTACCTTTTGATTTTTCTTTTAGAGCATTAGAGAAAAAATAATGACCATTGTGCATGGCGGGAAAATTTTTTGGTACCTGAGTCAGCCAAGTCTCAACAATACCTATAACATCAAAACTATCTAAATTAATGCTAGAATTTAAAAATCTTACGTATCCATGGCAATTCCAGAAAAAAAACTTTGGGGTGTTAACGACAGGTTCGCGCGAGCCCAGGTTCCTTAGTTTTTTTGAATTTTTTTGTTTTGACGTCCGTCCAAAGTGGTTTGAATGAGAGGAGGGAACGCTTCCGTCTGTCTGTTGCATTTGGTGGCAGGGGATTCCGAAGCCTTGCGTTTCGAATTAAATCCAGTCATCTCTCTTCGCCGTGGATCATCCCTGTCTATAATCCCTTCCGTATCCCGGATCATGCTTTCCAACAATTACAGCTCCGCGCAAGTGAACCTTTTTCCCTCCACATATAAAAGACTGTAACTTAAAGAAGTTTGTATGCCACTTTCCCTTGCTCTTTTCAAATATGGAAGCAGAGTTTTTCTTTCCTCCTGGACCTTTTTTGTATAATCTTCGGAGATGATGATTCCAGTACCACGAAGTTTCTTCAGTTGAGTCAGTATGTGCTTTTTATCTTTGAATGAGCGAAGCTGTGTTAGAATAGGTCGGCGCCCATGAGACATATCTCGCTTTTTACCACCCAGACGTCAAGCAGTATCGATTTTATCCATTTGTAGATCGATGTCAAGATGAGATTTAAAAATCCCACAAGCCACGCTCTCCAGATTTTCATCGTCCTCCTCAGCAACTCCAAACACGATCAAATTGTTATTTCTGAGCGATCTGTCTATAGCTTCTATTTTTCGGTCCTGCGCCAAGATAATAGATTTTAATTTTTCCTGTTCATTTTTGAGTTCATTGTTTTCCAGTGTAAGATGGTCAATTTTGTTGAAGAGAGATGAAAGCGAGGTTTCCAGATTTCCTAATCTCTGCGTCAACAGTTCAAATTGGTCCTCAGTCATATCCAATGTCATTATGCCAAATATAAATATAACAGCACTATACTGTAGGAACTATGACGAGCAAATACAAGCACCGGCTGGAGAAATGTAGACGCAACACTAAGGAAACGTGAGCAAACACTCGTTTCACTTTTAGACACTATTCATTATAAAAGTGACCAAACTGCATTCAAAATGAACTTGTTTATTTCAAATAATGACTATTAATCGCACAAGGACCACATTGTAGAGATTATTGTTCACAATTTACCAGTAAAAACAATAAAAGTTAGAAGAGCGAACAAATACGCGACCGACTACCGTCAGAACATCGACTAGTGGCTGATAACAAAGGCCTGCGCGGCGAAGGACGCATTCCGACTGTGCGCCACCCCACGACTGGAGACCGACCTGGCATTCATCTCTTTTCCTCGGTCGTTCCTCTAACTCAGTGGTTCTACACTCTTTACACGACTGGCGTTCCGAGTCTTATGAGAAGAGGAACGAAGACGCCACTCTGAATATTCATTCGTGATTCCAAGCTCCTAGTGAGTATCTCGTGGGACGAGATGAAACTTTATGAAGAGAATTATAAAAGGAAATTAAACTAAAAATGAGAGGACGCACCCAAGGAGGCCAAATCTTTTCAGGTTGGTCCATTCATTCTATTCAATTTGTAATTTAATTTAATTTGTCTCGTTTCGGCGTCGTGTATAGAATAGGTAGACACACGCCGTTGAAATTTGTTAACTGCCGACCTCGGTCAAGGTCAAGAGGCGAGTAGCATTCTTTTATGGGTAGAGTCAGTAAATTTACAGTTAAGCTTTGACGTATTTTCTGGGTTTGCGTCGAATCCCGCTTATAAGGATAACGTTTTACCGTAAAATTATAAAGTCGTAACTTGTTCAAGTGGTCACTTGGACCACTCTCTAAAACAGAAAATCGCGAGGGGTAAAGATGGCGGTATAATGTCACCTGGTAGAAAAATGTCAAAATTTCTTGCCGGTATTACTCGTTTGAGTAGGGCGGAGGCCCACTCTTTATAATTTTCCTTTTGGTACGATGATTGAACCTTGAATTAATTATATCTGAGTTTAATTGAAAATTTTCTGATTTTCCTTTACAATGTCACCTGTTTGAATAAAACGACAGGTTGCGTCACACAGGAGGAATCGTAAAGCGCAAACTCCAAGTCCTCCTACTAGTTCCCTAACGCGAATAGTGGGAGGAAGAAACGCTATGCTATTTTGATTACTTCTTATTGTAGATTCCCTTTTTAAGACATTTTTCTGAAAAGTAGAGCTAAGGTTTACCCGCTAAACTATTTGAAGGAGTAACATGCCTTCAAAAGAATCCTGCTAACGCAGCATAGCCACTTATGAGCAGAATGGGAGTCAACTTCTTCCCCTGGTCAGAAAAGCGACTATCCTGAGTTTTCAGAATCAGATGTGATTTTTCCAGAAAGAGATCCTTAAGTTTAGAAAGCCCCAAAGAGGAAATGCTTTTATAAATTTTTACTAAGTTCTTCTCTCCATCTCGCTTTAGGCGTTTGTGTCTTTCGAACCTTTGTTCGCTTTTCCAAAACGAGACTCGATAGCACTCTACCTCTCAGGCCTTGCGTCAAGGCCATAGAGAAGCGTCCCTCGTACCGTCTCATTTTCACCTGAAATGTATGACCTCAAGTTAGAAGTCGAGGCTTTCTTAGGTATTACTGGATCATCTTTACCTCTCGATTATAAGAATATTATCTGTTGAATAAAATCAGAAAGTAGGAATTTAAGACTGATAGAAATAGAAAGACAATAGATCTTTGTTTTCCTTACTGTGACCACAACGAAATTATATTTTGTTACACAGAGAATCACAGAGGAATAGACTAATGGTTTACCATGTCATTTCGTTGATGCAGTGACATCTCTAAATTAGATTTCAAAGACAACTTTCACTTTAGTTTTCGCTTGATAGCGTGAGCGGGTTATAAATTCGTCGTGCAAATGGAATACCATTTTCTTTCATTCTTGTGAAGCAACTATAGTTGTGTAAATATTTTGAAAAGTTCAATCGATAAAGAGCGTTGGTTTCTGTTTTCGGTGTGCTTTCGCCTGATAAAGTTGATTTTTCATTCGGAATTGTTTCGTGTGCGTGATAGTATCAAATGTGTAAGCATTCGTAGTGGTCCTAAGTCGGCACCAGACAGGTGTCGGCTTAGGAGCACCATTTTGAGAAATAGCAAAAATCGACTTCTTCACTTTATGCATCATTGCGACCGCGAAAATCACTCCACACTACTCCGAACGACATAGAAATGTAGATGAAGGATCGTAGTATCTGCTTAAAGGCATTAAAGCGCCATTAAACCCGGTTTACCCTCTGTTTCCGACAAAGACTCTTACTGTACCGACTTAGGACCACTCTCCCTTATGAATTTTCAATGAAAAAATAGCTGCATTTCAACCATGTAGTCGAATTTCGATCTAAAAAGATGAATTTTTAACAAAAGCGATGAACTTTGGACAAAAATTAATTTTAAACGAAAAATTTATTGGTTGATATTTCCATCCAAATGAGATTTTAATTTGAATAAAGAATAGCTGAGTTCAACCCAAAAGGAAATTATTTAAATCACCGACCGAAAGAGATTAATTTCCAACCAAACAGTGGCATGTTAAACCAAAAAGAATTACATTTCTACTAATATAGAATAATTTTTTAACTTATTAGATGAGTTTAAAAAAAAGAGTTGAATTTTTAACCAAAGAAACATTTGTTAGTCTAGAAAGAAAAAAATTCAACAAAGTTATTATTATACATTATTTCACATGTATTAATTCATTTCAAACTTACTCTACATTTATGCCAAACTAAATTAATGACTGATACGTTTTATTTGTTCAAAACATTTCTTTCAGGAATTATACACACAGAACACACGTTATTAGCAAAAAATGCACGATTTTTATTTCGCTAAAGTTTACAAACTTGATACGTTGACCATTTGCTCGGTTACTGTCAAAAACAAAAATGATAATGAGTATTCATTAAATGAAACAAAATATCAGTCGGAGTTTCTTATTTTGTGTTATATTACTGGGACTTCAAGTTTGCCTTCAACTTGGCAATTACCCATAAATAAGTAAGATCATCAAATGTTACAGTATTGATCAATTTTGACACTAGTTCAAAATATTTTTCCAATTCTAAAGACTCTCTGTTCTATCATTTTCCACCTACAATATTTTCGCAAGGTTATACAACGCGACTTTGTTGTCGGTTTCTAAAAAACAAAAACTGATGAATTCTTAAAGGATTGAAGTCTTTAGAACTATAATCCACTGACTCTTTATTTTTAATTACCAGTTACATGTAACATTTTCGTCCGACTTCGGATCCAAAGCAATATTGGCAGTGACTAATATTACGAAATTGTCCTTAACTTTACATTTCTTTTTAATGAATTACTGATGTGTAGGAATGACGTTTACATTTATTATTCTAAAATTCTGTTTGATTACGGCACGAGGACCTAATGGAGTTTCATCGGCTAAGTCTGGGGGCAATTCGAATACCTTTCCACTTCTTATGTTTATGCCCACCCGTTTTCCATCGTAATTGTATATTCCACGAAGCATTGTGTTAGTTACTAATATTGCAACGACGTGACCAGCGGGTGTTGTCAAAACAATTTGTTCATCGGTTGTCATAGGCTCAAAGATATATCGTCCTACTCCGCGCAGTTTAATTGGTTTGTCAGCAGGAAATGTATATCTTCGAATTCCGAAACGCTGGGACGGATTTGTGTTGGGAATGAGCCGAATAAGTCCAATTTCTTCAAGTTTAAATCCCAGTATGGTTAAATAACCGTATCTGACAGAAGGAAACCTGGACCTGATATGATCAGGAAGCTCTGCAGGAGGAGACCTGGACCTGGCATGCAGAGGAGGCTCGGAAGGAAGAGAAGACCTGATCGGAAAATGAGGTCTGACAGGCGGAAGAAACCTTTCAGGAGATTGATGTATTTCAGAAGAATAAGAAGTATCGGAACGAGGAATACCAGGAATAGGGGCGCCATTAGGGTAGCACTCGAATTGTGAACTTAACTCTGCAACAAGAAACAAAGGATTAAATTTTCTTACAGTAGACAATCGTATTTTGGTATATGACGATGCCCTTGTGGCAATATTGCCAAGTACCCGTAACAAAGAATGCCTGGCAGGAGGCGACCTGTACCTGGCCCGAAGAGGAGGCTTGGAAGGAGGAAAAGACCTGATCGGGAAATGCGTTCTGTATAGTGATTACATTTTCACCCGTTTCGTACAAACTCAGATAAAGGTTAAAAGAAAAAAGCAATTGTGATGGAATAAAGATTGAAGCACACGCATTCAGATATACGTATAGTGTAAAACATGTACTTGAAATTATAAATATGTTATATTATTATATACACCAATAGAACTGAAGACAACTGCCAATATTAATACGAGAGTAGAAACACTCATTATCTTTTATAATTAAAGAAATCACTAATTAATTTGTAAATCGAGAATTTAATTAAAAATGTAACTAATGAATATTCTAGTTCCTCATCAAATTATATAATATAATCTGCAGTTGTTATCACTTAGATTATAGTCGTAAAACTTGTCTCGCTCAGATGTTTACATTTCATTAAATTTAATGTTTCCTAATTTATTTCGATTATCAAAAGATTCAAAAATCATATTGAAATATGTAAAATAATTATATTGCTTGTGTAATTCGACTTCTGTTTGGCCTACATCGATTGATATTTTGTTTCTGGATCAGAAAAAAGGTTTTGAATATGCAATCATCTATCAAAACGTACCAGAATACATATTGAAATTCTACAAAAAATGAACCCTACCCGAAGTCACTGAGCTAATTCTGTGAGAATATAGAATAGGAAATCCTTGGTTCGGATTAGATGCAGTTAAAGATTGATAGCATGGAAAATTTTAATTTTTCTTTCTCGAGAATTTAAACAATAATTTACTTAATTAATTTTCTTCCTGCTCGATGAAGACAATTGAAGTAGGATAAACAGAAACTGCGTAATTGAAAACATTTGTGAAAATCAATATATAATGTTTGGTGAAGTCGACTTACACAAGCAATATCATTCTCATTTAGATTTCGATGACATTTTTTAATATATTGGTAATCGATTTAAATTTCGACACTTCAAATGCTACATTGATGGCTTAAAATGTTTGACAGGCAATCATTAAAATACGAATAGCCTCATTACATATATTTAAATTCTTTCAATGTCTGTCCGTGTAAACTGAGGTTCTATCCTTCGGAGTCCACTTGCGGATTTTTCAGTGATGTATGCCTAATCAAATATTATATTGTGTACAATGGACTTATAATTAAAATATGCTTTAGATATGGTATTTTATAAGATGAAACTTCAAGGAAATAATTTCCGCTGATAAAAACCAACTGTTTACATATCATATCTACCCCGAGGGGTTTACCAATTCCATTTTTTGTGTAGAGATCGCTAATGTTCGCAGTCAGCTGAACAAATAATTGAGTGGACACTTAATTTTCATTTCTCAAAAGATAATAATTATATATCATAAAAGTTATAAGCCTAGCTTTTTAATCTTAACATGTATTCCCTTGTTTGAATTTATTCTCTATCTTCATATACCCGTAAGGGATCTACATTTGACTTAACACGTCTGAGCTGCCTTCAACTAAAACAAACAAACAAATTTCAAATCGAAAATGATCACCCTCAAACATCTTCCAAGGATTATAATTTATATATCCATCTCCACAGTAATATTCAACAACCCGCACAAATAACCTGGGTATATTTAACGGACCTCGTCTCAGCTGCCTTAAACTAACACAGCAAAAACAATTTAAAATTAAAATAATAACCCCGGATACCTTTCCGCAACACTCTAGTTTATATCATCATCCCCACATTAGTATCGTATAAACCCAAAAAACAACCCCTAGTACATTTTACGAAACCCGTTAAAGATACCTTCAACTGAAGCATCTACAAAATTTTTAAATGATTAATAATCAACCTAGATACCTTCCTAAGTTCCTAGTTCATATCTCCATTTCAACATTAATATTAAAAGAAC
The DNA here is from genome assembly GCA_932195095.1 of Andricus curvator. Lineage (NCBI taxonomy): Eukaryota > Metazoa > Arthropoda > Insecta > Hymenoptera > Cynipidae > Andricus > Andricus curvator. The sequence goes on along the minus strand of CAKNYM010047434.1, from coordinate 41,155 downwards.
CAAGAAAATCAATCCTTAGTAGATTCAACATAACCAGTCTCAGCTACCTCCAACTGGAACAAACAAAAAAGTTTCAAATTAAGAATAATCACCCCAGACACCTTCTTAATATTTTAATTCACATCTCGATCTTAACAGTAATATTCAGCAAACCAAAAAAAAAACTCCTAGTAAATTTAACGAACCCAGTCTCAGCTACTTTCAACTAAAACAGATAAAGAAATGTCGAATCAAAATTATCACCCCAGATATACCTTCCAGACTTTAGTTCATATCATTGTCCATGCAGAATTATCGAACAACCCCAAGAGACCACTCCTAATACATTCAACGAACCCAGCCTCAGCCAACCTTCAACTAATACAACAAAAAATGTTTTAAATTGAACATTATCACCCCAGATACCATTTCGAGACACTAGTTCATATATTAAGCAACAAAGTGATATTTAACAATTATACAATTATAGTTGAAGGCAGCTGAGAAGGGCTACGTTAAATGTACTTGGGGTTATTTTTTGAGGATTTTGAATATTACTGTGGGGATGAGGATATTAGCTAGAGTCTTGGGAAAGTATTTGAATTAATTATTTTTAACTCTAATTTAGTTTAGCTATTTCACCTAATTGATTGATTAGTTAAATGAATTAGCAATTTTTTTTTGGTTTTGACCAATATTATTGTGGAGATAAGGATATCACCTAGATTCTTAGGGATGTATCTGGGGTGACTATTTTTAACAAAGTTTCTTTAGATTTTTCAGTTGAAAGCAGCTGAGACCCGGTTCCTTAAATGTACTACGGGTTGTTTTTGGTGTTGTTGAATATT
>CAKNYM010047434.1:0-36369 GCA_932195095.1 Andricus curvator | reverse complement strand
TGCATCAATACCTCCATGCTTATCCCACTCCTTTCCACCTCCACGCACTCCTCCAACCAGTGCTCCACTCTTGCCTCCCCCTTCCCACATAGTTCACACATCCTCTTTTCCCTATCGAGCCAGAACCTATTGAAACCCTCCATGCACCCACATCTCATCCTCACTATAAGCTCCTGACTTCCTTTCTCTCCTTTCTCACACAAATATTGCGCTCTCGCCCTTGGCATAATCCACACGTAGTTCCCATTAAACCTTGTCTCTCTTATTCTCTCTTCCCCTGCTGTCTTCTCTCTCTCCATGCTGTTTTTCTTAACCAACTCATATACCTTCCTTCCTTCCTCATGCATCCTTCTCAATTCATCAATATGCAGTCCATTCGTTCTAAAATACCTTTCTCTTTCAACCTCCATCTTCCCACCCCCTCTCCTGTTCTCCTTCTCCCACCAACACTCCCTAACCAGCTTACTTCCCCCCTCTTCCAAAAATTTCTCCTCATATTTACACGCTCGACTCCCCGCTAGAATCCCTACACTCGTTCTCCCCGTCTCCCTCCTGACAATATAATTAGGCGTGTTCCTTGCCAACCCCAGTGTCCACTTTACATACCTCTCCTGTATCCTATTTACCTCTTCGCTTTCCTTCCACCCCCACACCTCTACTCCATACAATAGCACACTCATCACTAGTGAGTCAAACAATTTCATTCTCCTCCCAAAATCATCTGCGAATAACTTCTTTCCCAACCCCCACACCTGCCTCATCACCACATTTGCCCTCCTCACTCTCTCTTTTATGTGACCATCCACTCCGCCATTCCTCCGTAACAAGAAGCCCAGGTACACAAACTCTTTCACCGCCTGCACCGCCTTTCCCTTCCACTTCCACTCCCCTTCCTTATCCCTTCCACCTCCTTTTCTGAAAACCATAACCTTGGACTTTTCCGCATTCAGTTCTAACCTGTTCTTATCCAGGTATCTTCTCAACCTCTTCATCATTTCCTTTAAGGCCTCCTCGCTTTTTGCCAACAACACTATGTCATCTGCATACGCTAGCGACCAAATTCTAACCCCTCCTATCCTGACTCCTCCTACCACTCCGGCCTCCAGCTTACTTTCCATATCCGCAATTAAAATCGCAAAAAGCGTCGGGCTAAGCGGACACCCTTGTCTTAACCCCCTATCCATCCAGAATCCCTCCGAAATCCCCTGTCCTCCTCTTACCTTATCTTTGGTTTCTTCATATATCTCCCTTACCCTCTCGATCAGGCCTCTCTCCACTCCCCTCTCCTGCATCGCCTCCCACAACCTCCCCCTATCCACCGACGGAAACGCGCCTTTTAGATCCACAAAAAACGCGTACACTCTCGATCCCTTCTTCGCTAATTCTCTATCCACCACGTGCTGCAGAACGTAGATATTGTCGATAGTACTCCTACCTGCCCTAAAGCCCGCCTGCGTCTCTGGCAATATTCCTTTCCCCTCGACATCCTTCCGCAGCCTCTCCGCTACTACCATCGCGTATACTTTATACGCCGTATTCATTAGCGTAATCCCCCTATAATTTTCCTGCCTATCCCTCTCTCCTTTCTTATACAGAGGCACTATTAATCCTTCTCTCCACCCTCGTGGGAATCCCTCCCCCCTCCATACTTTCTTCACTACCTCCTTCAGCCTCTCCCTAACCTCCTGTGTACTAAACAGCCATGCTTCGTTCTCTAGCCCATCCAGCCCTGCTGATTTTGACCTTTTTAACTTCCTTATCTGTTTCTCTATCTCCTCGTCATTCAACTCCTCCATCTCTGCCTCCCCCGTTCTTCTACCCCCATCATCTCTCTTCCTTGAATCTGATCCCCGAAATGATTCTTTAAAAAACTCCCTCCACTCCTCACTCCCTATCTTGTCGCTTATCCCTACTCTACGCTTCCTAAACCTATTTATTATCTTCCAGACGTCCCCTTCTGTCTTAACATTTCCTAACTCCTCCTCCATCTCTTTCTCCTTTTCCTGTTCTTTCTTCTTACACATCAATCTAAACCCCTTCCTAATTTCTACGTACTCCTCCCTTTTCGCAGTACCCTCTTTCCACTTCTTATACTTCCTCTTCACCTTTCTTTTCATCTTTTTACATTCCCTATCCCACCACGGCTGCACCATTCCTTTCTTCTTCTTTTTGAATACCTTCTTTTGCACGCACCCTTTCACTTTCTCTTTTAAATCCTCCCATATCTCTTCCACCGTCTCCCCTTCGAAGCGTACCTTCCCTAACTGCTCCTTATATTTCTCTATCGCCTCCCTCGTCCAGCTAACCCTCTCCCCCCGTCGACACTTCTTCCCCACCTTGCCTTCCGCCGTTCTCACCCCTTATCCACAACCCTAATGGCTGATGGTCTGATTCTACCCTCCCTTCTACTGCGAATCTCTCCATCTCCTCCCACCCTTGCATATTCATAACTACATAATCTATTACCGATACCCCCACCTTACCTACGTATGTGTACTCTCCCTCTTCGTCCCCAGTTGCCATACCATTTGCCACCGCCCAGCCTCTATCCTCCATCCAGTCCCTTAGAATCTCCCCCTCCTTATTTATTAACCTATCCTTTGAGTTCCTTTCGAAGCTCTCCCCTTCCCTGTAAAGGCCCCCTTCCCTCCCCATCCTCGCGTTAAAGTCCCCACCCAGTACCACCATACCCTCTTCTCTTTCACCTAACAGGTCTTCCACCCTTTCTTTAATTCTTTCCATCCCATCCTTATTGTACACTGTCACAAACTTACACATTACCCCTCCTATCTTTACTTTCCTCATTTGCACTCCCTCCCCCTCTACCTCTCCGTGAGCTTCTTCCTCTAATCCATCTCTAATCCCCGTTATAATTCCCCCACTAGCCCTTCCTTTCTTCTTCACTCTGACCGCCTCCTGGAGTCTCCACCTATACCCCCTTGGCAGCTTTGGCTCTATTCTATCCCATTCCTTTCTTTCCACCCACGTCTCTACCAGTCCTACCACATCAAATTCCTGGATATACCTCCAGAACTCCTCATCCTTCTTCTTTACCCCTGCTACGTTCCAGTAAAGCACCTTCACAACTCCTCTACCCTGCATTACCCCCGCCCCACTACTTCCTACGAAACAAATTCCCCTGCACTTCCTTCAACACCTCTTTCTCCTCATCCCACACCCACATTTTCTCGTCTATTTTTATTTTCCGATATCCTACCTTCGCCGATCTCCCTTCACTCCTCTCCCTCCTAGCCCTGTCGTACAGCATTCTCTGTACATCCCTTTCCTTTCTCGTCAAATCGTGATCGATGAAAACTTCCTTATCCTTTATCCTATTTTTATTGCTCATTACCCCCAATTTTTCTTCCCAGCTCTCCAACTCCACAACCGCCACTTCTTTCTCCTTTCTCCCCTCCAACTTAACTTTCCCTACCCTGCCTTTATTCCACCCTATGCTCTGTAGCAGCGCTTCCACGCCCTCCCTTTCTTCCCCGCTCTTCATCTTCAACCCTCTTATCACAATATTATTTCTCCTGTCTGCCTTCTCCTTTCTCTCCATTCTCAACTCCATTGCCCTTATCCTTTCCCTATCCGCCCTCTCCTCCTTTTCATTCCTACGCTCTCCCACTTTCTCTTCTATCATATTCCCTACCCTCTCCCAAATACCTTTAATCTCGCCCCCGCTACCCCCGACTCCTATTTCCATTTCCGTCCTGCCCTTCACCTTCTCAAGCCTTTTTTCCGTCCTTTCTTTCCACGCCCTAATCTCCTCTTCCATCTGTTTTATTTTAACTTCTTTTTCTTTTCTTTCCCTCTCTAACCCATCTACTCTCTCTCTCAGCTCTTTCACCTCCTTTTCCCATTTCTCATCTCTGATTCGCAGGTCTTCCCTCATACCTTCCATCTGCTCCTTGGTCCCCCTTACGTCCTCCCTCAGCCCCCTGATCTCGCCTAACAACATCCCGAGAGCCTCCTTTTCCAACATCCCCTCCATTTTTTTGGGGGGTGACCTCGGTGTTATCCCGCTTTTTTTAAACGGGCTCTCGACCTCGCTTTTCTCCGGACTCTCTTGGCTGTCTCTCTTCCTTTTCAAGAGATCCTCCCCGTCACTTGCGCTTGACGCTCTCTCCCTTACCTTCTCGCTTCCTTCGTTGCCACCGTCCCGGTTTCTCCTTCTCCCCGACGCACCGCTCGACACCGGGCGACGCGTTGTTGGCCGTCGTGGCTTGTGGAAAATTCCCTCCCCGTCGGTTTCACTACCAGCACTGCCAGTACTCTCGCTGCCCACCTCCCGCTCTACCGCCGGTAAATGGGATCTATCCATGCAGTACCTGCCTCAACCGACAGATGTCTCTGCAAAATGTTGGCGTGTTTCGCCGCCAAATTTTCCTTTTTTTTTCCCCCTTTTTTTCAATTCCTCAGTCCCTGCAAACACCCCTTTCTCTCCCTTAGCATCCACTAACTTTTCGAGAACCACCCTTGAACCCTCGAAAGCCCAGGACTCCTGACCACGAACTCCCCCGATTACTTGCCAACCTAACCTCACTTTCCCTATCCAGCTAGATACCACCTCCCACCCACGCTGAAACTCACTTTTTATCTCCCCAATTCACCCCACACAACCCTACTCACCTCCTCGGCTTCCACCCTCACACTCCACTCACACCTTCCACACAAATTCCGTACAATTCTCTCTCCACCTGTCACTAAACACGTTCTTACTTCCGCCACCAACATGCAAGTCGTATGAAGTAACAATTTAAGATTCTCCAATTCCAGAAGCTTGCACCTTGGAACATTCAATTTAATTTTCAATTCCTAATTGTCAAATTTTGATGGCTTCGATAAAAAAATCGTTATATATAAAAGTTTTCAATTTTTTTGAATTTTCAATTTCCTTTCCATTTTTGATGATCCACTTTTCAAAATTCTGTTATGAAAGTACTCAATTATTTTAAACACTTCGGAAGTATCCTATTTTCGAAAGTCAAATCTGAAATGGTTCAATATCAAGATTCTCAAATTCACAGTACAATTTTTCAATTTTGCAAATAGTACAATTTTTCAATTTTGAAAATTTCCGATTTATTATTTTTCAATTTTAAATACGTAAAATTTTTAATTATTTAATTTTAAACGCGTTTATTTGGAAATGGTAATATTCAATTCCTTTTCATTTATTCGAAATAATAGGGATCAAAAAAAAAAATTACCCCCACTAACTCACCAATTAAATTCAGATTAGTGTAAATTTTAGGGTGGTTTTCTAAAGATTAAGAACATAGGGTGGTTCAAAAATGGATTAGAATTTTTTTTCGAATTTTCATGCTAATTGCTCGGAAATTCACTCGAATTTACAAAAAAATAAATCCATTTTTTTTTTTTTAATGAAATTTTGAGGTGGCGCAAGCTCCATGAGGCTCAATACGTATTTCGAATAAGAAAAAAAGACGTTCATGTAATTTTTATTCAGAATCGTATAAATTTTTTTTAGAATAATGCTAGAAAACTGCGGATTTCTCTTAAGTTTTCAACTTTTTGTCCACTTTTCACTTATAATGAGTTAATATTCAATTCCGTTTAGCAAAAATAATTGTTCAAACGAATTATTATTGTTTGTGGCCATCTTCTTCTATATTCCTACTAGATAGTTGCGGTTTCTTCTGAAATTTTCAACTTTTTGTCCAATTTTCAAAAACAGTGAAATATCAATTAATTAATGTTGACAAAAATAATTGTTTGAGCAATTTATCGTCATTGTTGATATTATTCTATTAGCTTAATGATAGGAAGTTGAGTTTTTTTTTAGAATTTTCAACTATTTGTCTATAATAATCAGTAAATAATCTAGTTGACAAACATAGTTGTTGAAAAAATGTATTATTGTTCATAACTATTTTATCTCAGATAAGTGCTAGAAAGTTGCGTTTTTTTCTGAAATCTTTAACTTTGTATTGCCTTTTTATTTATGACCAAATAATAAATCAAAAATATAACAAATTATTTTTTAAACAATCCGTTTCTTCTTTGTGAATATATTTGTCTAAAATAAAACAGATATTCGAAATATTTTTCAATTTTGTATATAAATCATATTAAATGTACATTTTCCTTGAGGTAGTTACTGAGAGCCTTTTTGTTTTAATTATTATTCATTTTACTTATTATTTGTTTCTCAGTAGAAAGTAAACAAAACAAATTTGTTTAAAAAATTATGTTCGTTAAATTTTATTCACTATTATGAAACCGCAGCTATCTAGCATTAACAAAAGGGAGGATAGTTATAAACACTAATAATTTGTTTAAATAATAATTTTTCCTAAATTGAATTAATTATTAACTCACCCTAAGTGAAAAGTAGACAAATATTTGTAAATTTCAGAAAAAAATGCAACTTTCTAGCATTATTCAAATCAAAAATTATTAACAATAATAATAAATTCTTTAAAAAATTATTTTCCTAACTGTAAATTATTATTCAACTCACTTTAATTCAAAATTGGACAAAAAGTTCAAATTTTTTGATAAAACTGCAATTTTTTAGCATTATTCTAAAGAAATATTATTCAAAATAGTCATAAATTGTTAAAACAATTTTGTTCTTCAACAATAATTAGGTATTACCTCACCCTGATTACAAATTGGACGAAAAGTGAAAAATATTTGAAAAAACCGCGATTTTTTATATCTATTCTAAGAGAAAATTGCTAAAAACAATAATAAATTGTTTGAAAAATTTATGTAAACATCTAATTATCAGTAAAAAGTAGTATTTTATGTATTAGAAACAATTCGCATCTTTAAAAAACTGCAAAAAAAATCATAATTAGCGCCAAAAACTAGGAAAACCCATTTTTCCACTCATGGTTTTTTTACCCTATAAAACAGACAGGGGGGGGGGTGATATTTAGAAAGCGAATTTTTTTCGAAGAAAAATTGATTATTTTTTTCGTCGATTCGAACAAATCTCCGGTCGATATGTGAAGATTGAAAAAAAAAAGAATTCAGGCCACCCCAAAAATATATATTTTTTTCAATTCAAAAATTCAAAGAAAAAAAAGTGTAGGAATTTTGTTTCAAATTTATTTTTAACTCATTTTTCACTCTTAATACTTCATCAATTATTCATATGGGCGATTCTTAAATAGATTTGAATTTGAATGTTTTTTGAAGTGGCCCAATTTCTTACTTCATACATGTAGAGTTAAAAATAATTACAGTTAGGTATCACCTACGAAAAATTTCTTCAATTTAAATTTCTTTTTCACATTGAAGAAGTTTGTGCATTTTTATGGGGTCAAAGAATAGTTTATCTTATTTTTGAAAATTCCTGGGTTACTTTTTTTATTCAAATTAAAGATATAGTTTATTGTTCCAAAATCTTTTTTTTTAAATGAGATGTATTTCGCTATACTCAAGAAAAAATGTATTTAAAGAGTAATTACGTTTTCTTCAGGATTGAATGACTTAGCTTGAAAATCCATAAAGTCAAATATACAGATTTAATATACATCATTATTCATAATTAAACAAATTTTTAATCCCTCTGAAGATACTCTTACTTTAACTTAAAGTGACGAAGTTGAAGCTTATTGAATTCTGAAGAACACTGTCTCAAACCAATTTTTTTTTTCTTAAAATTTGTTATTTAAGTTAAAAAATGTGATAAATTCATATCTTTTATATTTGTGCTACCAGTTTTGCCTCATACATTGATATTTTCTCAAAAAGCTACTGAATTATTCAATTTACATTCGCTAAACGGATTGTGATGTATTGGATAAAGTTTCTTTACATGTTCAAAAATTAATTAAATTTTCAACAATATATTATATATATATATTTTTTTTTTTAAACGGAAATGCATTTTCAAAAGAAAAGCCATTAAGCAATATTAGAGATACCTTACAAGTTATAATATTTAAACAAAAATTTTGTATTTAAGAAAAGAAAATCATCAATTTTAAAAATATCTAAAGAGCTCCCAATTGAAGGGTATGTTTACATTTTTTTTTAAAGGAAAATTGTTTTTTTTTATGACAAAAACATGCCAATTATTGAAGAAAATTTCAATGTTGTAAGAATCTAAGGTGTAAGTTGGGTTTTCTGGAAGCAAATGGATATTTTAAGAGAAAAAATCACCAATTATTGTGAGAATAGTTATAACAACCTTCAACAATTTGACGTTCGCTTTGGGTTTTCAAAAGAAATTGATGATTCCCAATAGAAATCATCAATTATTGCAGAAAGCGAACACACTTTTAGAATCGAATGTTATATTTGGGCCACTCAACGTCAGAAATATCAGAATCTGATATGTGTTTTGAAAATTAAATACAAATCCTTTCCAAATGTAAAAATTATAAAAAAAGTTTTTAAAAAATTTGACCTTAAAAATCTATGTTGATCTGAATCTGAAATGTAATATGAACATGTAATTTAGGTGGAAATCCAAAATGAGGATCCAATATGGCTGATCGATATTTTAAGAATCGCTTTTGCATTATTTTGACTAAAAACTCTGACACATCTCGACTCTTCCAAAATCCTCCAATTACTGTCGAGTATCCGCCTAAACCAGAGGAGGTCGAAGCCTTTTGGAGAGAAGTCTACGAAGTCCTTCATCCACTTAAAGAATGCTCAAAGAACATAAATAGCTTCAAGGAGCTGTGCAATGTCCTCATAATATCTGAAGAAGAATGCCCACATATCACTAGCGAGAAGGTGAAAAAAGTATTCAAAGGCATGCAGAACTATTCCGCTCAGGGACCAGATGGTATCAAGACCTTCAGGTGAAAGAAGTTTCCTCCAACCCACCAGCATCTAGCCCGTATTCTCACTTCATACCTAAAGTCGAAAGAGCCTCTTTCGAAGTGGTTGGTGGAAGAGCGCCCAGTACTCCTTCAAAAGATGGGACACCTAGCGGATCTGAAGAATTCCAGGCCAATCACTTGTCTGAACAGACTGTATAAGAACTTCACAGCTATCCTAAATGATAGGATTGTTCGGACAATCGGAACTGTGTGGCGAGGAATGTACGAAAAACTCGGCTCAAAGAAAGGCGTAGCAGGATGTCGGGAGAATCTGGTTTATGGATGGGTTGCGAATGTTCTGGTCGGATTCTATGCACCTTCAAATGAATCGGACCATCCAAGAACCGTCATGACCCTAAGTTTTCACGGAAAGGACATTCTTGCTAGCATCCTGAAACGATTCTAGGAAGAAGGTAAGGTAAATACTGCCCCGTTGATTCTTCTCGAAGATCAGGAATGTGAGCGGACTGTCATCAACGCGCCAACAGGGCTGATGCATCTTACGTCTCCCTCTTTGACCATCCTGTATTCACTCCTCAGGAGAATCTCTGCAAGGAGCTAAACGGATACTTGATTCCGTATGTCAACGATTGGAGGAGGACACCTTGCTGGATGAGTAAAAATATACAAGTTTCGTGTCTGATTATAAAAGGTTGGGGTACATGCGTATGATTCCTCCTATAGAAACACTTACGAGTTTCAGGCCCACTTACTGCATCTCACATCATGCCGTTTGGCGAAATGCAGATGGTCGTCCCTTAGTTCGCATTGTCTTCAATGCATCACAAAAGACTTCTACAGGTCTATGCTTGAATAATTTGTTGTACAAAGGTCTAAAACCGCAGAATGACCTTGCTGCCCTCTTCGTGCAATTGGGATTCCCTCAAATTGTTTCCTGTGCTGATGTTGGAATGATATATCGCCAGATCAGAGTTGACGAAAGAGATGACGATCTTCAATGTATTGTTTGGAGAAAACCAGAAGCGAACGAAGATAGTCACTATCAACTTCGGTCTCTAACGTACGGAATGTCATGCACTCTATATCTCATAATTCGATTTTGAAAAATATTTATGTTAATGACATATTATCAGGCGCGAGTGATGAAGTTTCTGCCATTAAACTTCGAGATTAACTGATTCAGCTGTTGAAATCTGGAGAAACGCATCTGAAGATGTAGGCTTTCAACTACTCGCCTCTTTTAAATAGAATTCCTGCGCGCGATATACTCCGTAACAATTGTGTACAGTTCGCGACCGATGGCCCAGTTATTGCTTTGGGAGTCGCCTGGGATCCTATAACTAACCAATTCTGATTCAAAGCACGAGTAATCGACATTGAACCCCCGATCATCAAGAGGAAGGTTCTGGCTACTATTTCCTGCTTACTTGATCCAGTTGGATGGCTGAGTCCAATCACCATCGTCGCGACGATGCTGATGCAGGATATGTGGAAAGCTCAAGTTGGTTGAGATGCACCACTTCCTAATCATTTACTCCAAAGATTAAAAACATTTTAAATAAATGGACTGTGCCGAAACATAATCTTCAAATTGGAGATGTCGTGTTGATTGTCAACCCTTCTTTACTTCAACGTGAGACATGGTCTTTAGGACGTATAACCAATCTTAGTCCCGGAAAGGATGGACTTTTGTAATCTGCCACTATTAAAAGTTCTTTAGCGACCTTCAATCACCGTATCGTCAAATTGTCTTGGCTACCAGTCGTCCGCTAATTCCATGCCGTCAGTTGTGTTCCGTGGAGGGCGGAACTGAACTTTTTGACTTTCATACATGTAAATGTATTGCGTGCTTCATGGCGGGCGGCACTACACTCTTGACCTTCATACGTGGAATTTGTTTCGTTCACCGAACGAGGCGGGCGGGATGTTAATAATTTATTTAATGTTGTTATTCTCGTTTTGAGTGACCTCCAGGTTTCATTGGTAATCAAATGGTTTTCACCCAATGCTCATTCACCTTGAAGTTCATCTCTGTTTTTGAGTTTCAGGCGCTATCTTTTTCATTGGAGTTGGGACTCAGGTCGCAGCGTAAAGAATTTTTGATTGTTGAGCAGACTCGGACCTTCTTCCTGGCAGCTCAGCATCAACCAAGGTGCGGGCTAGTGCAGCCATTCAGATTGTTTGAACAATTCAAACTCAAGTGTGCTTTTCTAGATGATTCAGGTCTTTGAGTCCTTCAACTTAAAGTCATTGGTTCTTTCGCTTTCGGTTCCTGGTTAAGTGACTTTCCCCACTCGATCAGCTCCTGTTGTTGTGCGAAGTTTTAATCATAACGTGAATCCTTCGCTGTCCCAAGCCAGTCGGCCATTAATTCATAACAAACACATTTCTTGATCTCTTAGTTTTATATTTTATATTCTTTTGTGTTATCCTTATAATGGATTATCTAAAAATTGGCTAACTTACTAACTTGGCTAACTTGGCTAGGCTTCGAGGTATACATTCTCATCGTGAAACTCGCGCTACGCGCTCGATTTTTGACAGATATTTGTGTCGTGAGACGAAACCATAGGTGTGATTTACCGCGGTTCTACTGGGAGCCACTGTCAGTTTTAGATGGTAGTTGCTCCCAGTGGGACCATGCAGTGCTTGTTTAACCCTTTTTAAAATATATGTGAATATATTTTTTGGGAAGAATATAAAACTCAGATTATGAGTTTTTGGAAAAACTATTTGGGATCTCCTCCCAATGATATTTTGCTTTTGGATTACGAAGAAATTTTTTTAAATGATTCAAACTAAAATTTAGGAAAGTTCATCAAAGTAAGCAATTACCTTTTTTGACCAAGGATACCAGATTTGAAGATTTTAAAGATAGGCTACAGAGAATTTCAAAGGTATTCATAGGATTTAAGGGATTTTAACAAACTTCCTAGGATTTTAATAATTAGGTCTCTAATTGACAAGTCCTAATAGCTTTTTGAATGACACACTTTATCAAACGAAAGCCCGAAGTGTTTACAAGTTCTCTTTTTCGTCTACAAAAGACTACAGGAATCGCTAACGTTTGCACTCGGTTGAAGAAAAAATCAAGTTGAAACTTCATTTTTATTCCTAAGATAGTAATTAGTGCAGGTCGTAAACATTGTAGGCTACTATGTAATTCAACGTCTTTCTTTTAAAGTTAATTCCCTTGTTAGAAGTTATCCACCACCCTTACATACCTATGAAGTGTCTATTATATATCGCATGTGCTACATGTATTTTTATTGAGGTTTGAAAGCCAGTTTCTATAATGTCAAGCGATTTTAAAACTATACGATTTCGAAATATCGAAAACAAAAATTGATGCTAACTTTAATCAAGATCTTTCATCTTAGAAATAAAATAATGTTGACATTACAAAAAGTCTGAATCAACGCACGATCTCACATATAGTGGTTAATACAAATTTAAAAAGTTCACAAACTTATATCTATGAGATTATTCCAAACATTGACAGGGATCTCAAGAGATTCCAGAAGATTTCCAGGGATTATGCGAGATCACTTGGAATTACATTGGATGTGGTGCACCATTTGGATAGTCTTCCAAGAAGAGTATTTCTTGCACAAGAAGAAGTCTAGGACGCAGGCGGCGGTAGAAAGTTATTGCTACCATTGACATTGGGTTAGGTTCTTCGTATATTCTTTTAATAGGCTCTTCACCAGTTATAGGATTTTTTTCCCTATGATCATAAAATCCAAAGATATTAAAATACTTGTTATATTGTATACCAAATGGGGTATTTATTGGTATAAGCTGAAAGCCCTCTCTTCCAGGTTCTTCTGATATATAATAAAAACGAATATCGTGAGGAAACGTGAAGCATTCTCTAGTTTTCAATGGGTCCCGCAGACTAGGAGGTGGTTCCCGCTGCCTAGGAGGACTTCCTTGAGTATTTGAGCTATCAGGTATGATGGATTGAAACTCGTAACTCGTAAATTCAGATTAACTTCGTTTTTATTTCAAACAAGCTCAGGAGTTTAGGATAAAACCACAATTGGGATAAAATGCTGAATAAATCAGACTTAACATTATAGATGTATTACAGTATTATATTTACCAATAGAATTGAAGATCATCACGAAGATGTAGAGCGGAATAGAAACTATCTTTATTTTTGCCAAGAAGAGGAAATATGACTTTAGTATTATTGAGGAATTTGTTTAATAGTGTACTTAATGGAAAATTCTGGTGCTCTACAGCAGTATATATACTGAAGTCGTTATCTCATGGGCTGGAAATATCTAGTTTGTCCTCCTGAGATATTTATTTTTGATAAGCCTTTATGAAGAAAAGAAACTCAGTTAATAAATTTGTCAAAATTTAACTCGACAGTGAGAAGTAAGCGAACAAAACATGATAAATCAATTCTAGATGATTGCTCAATAATTAGAGAAATGCGGTATCACAAGGACGACAGACGCAGAAGAAAAATTCAAGTAATATTAATAGAGTGTAAAAAAGATATGAAAATTATACCTTCATTTTTCCACTATCTATAAGTTTATTTAATTTTTCCGTCTGGGGCATCTAGTCATTTTAACGTTGTTTTAATGAAATACAATTTGTTTGTGAACCAAGTGTCAATAACCATGTTCGCGTGTCCCAAACATACTGAAACTATGCGTGGCTCATTTAAAAAAAAAAAAAAATTGATTTAACATATTTTGTTCGCTTACTCCCTAATTTATATTTATTTAATGTTAACGTTTCCTAAGGAGTAACATTTCACTAATCACTCTGAGAAGGGTCTAAGAAACAAAATTTTGAGAAGCGAAGAGAATTTATAATAATTTAATTTCAATAGTCCTGAAGAATTGTAAACAGAGAATCATCTTCGGGTTAGATTAGAAAACTTCCTTGGTTATTTTTTTGAATTCAAATAAAAGATATAATTTGTTGTTCCAACGCAAATCTTTTTTTTTAATAAAAACTATGTTATATTTGTTTTGCAAAAAAGTGATACAGAACTTCAAAATAAGAAAAAATAAGAAGTTATTTTTAGAAAAGTCACTTTCTGAAATTCAAAAAAAAATTCTCAAATTTTCTTATCGATTATTTTCAATGTGGAATGGTGTACTTGACATTTTTCACGCATGCTATTTGGTTTGTTGATCATATGATAATAAAATGTTACACAATCGCGTTCTTCTATTAACATTTTATTTTATCAAACAAAATGATTTCCTTGGTTTTAGGAAATGTGATGAAATTAATTGTTTCTTAAATTTATCGAGCACATTATTTCAATGAAAATTTTTCAAATTAAGGAAATAGTATAAAAAAAATCATCTCTTTGATCTACAGAAGGAAAAAAGCGTCTTTATTTCAAATGGAACCAATTTTTCTTTCCTTCAAAGACACTTGACTTTAATTTAGAGTAAGGAAATTAAGGAAACAATTTCTTAGATTTAAACATACCTTTTATCTGGGTTTTTCATGGGCTAGGAAAATGTTCAAAGCTGTATTAAGGTAGTTCTGCCAAAAATTGGTTGAATTTTAATGAATGATGGATTATTTTTTCAAAAAAAAATTCTAGAAACAAATAAATATATTTGAAAATAATTCAATTATCCCAATGTTGGAACTATTTACTACTTTTCAAAGTTGGAACCAGTAGATTTGCAGAAAATATTTTCCTTAAAGAAATAAGCCATGATTTATTAAAATTCAACCATTTGTGGAAAAGTGGTATAAGGCGACAATAAGAAATGGAAACATCACAAAATATATTGATGAAACAATTATTTTTTGTAATTTCCTAACTTTTTTCATAAAAAATAATAATGTTTCTTACTTTCGCAAAAAGTGACTGATAAGATCATTTCAATTCCTCAAATGATAGAAAACTTGTTTTCCCAAAAGACCTGATTTTTGGCACGACGACTACCTGAAAGAGCCAGAAACCCAATTAAAAATTTGTTTTGATATCCTACTACAAAGAAATGCTTCAACAAAAAGCAAACGAATTTTCATCAAAACATCATTTCTGGATGACCCCATTTCTTGTTTGAAATAAATCATAATGGATTATAAGATCAAGCTATACTATGTATGATCTGATAGTAGAGATGTACAGGACAAGAATTTGCAGGTTTTCCATTAGTTTTAAGATGTTTGCTCTTTCTGAAATTTTTAAAAAACAAAGAAAGACTAAACAGTGGTTTCTTCAAATTTCACAGTAGTTTAAGAAATAAGTGATTCCGCATTATTTCAATGGAATATTATTTTAATTTTCTTGCAAATTAAAAATGGCGACAGAAAGAATTAATAATTTAGCTTATTAATGATATTTCTATCTCATCTAATATACACTTCGGGACACCAGGTCCAATCCAATAGTATGTAGACCCACCCCTTGCAAGCGGGGCTCTGCCAGGGTGTTCCTTATTTCCCTAGCTTCTCGTGAGACCAAAATCAGCAGAACACGCGATCCAAAAGAAACCAAAAACAATGACGGGGCCGTTCCGGGACCTTCTTCTAACCCACCGCTAAAGTTGGAGGACACCTTAGGGGGAACTCCACCAGGACGGTGCGAAGTTCTGAGAATTATGGTGGCAATCTTGTCGACACGGTGGAAGTACAGCTAACGGGACTCTGCGTAATCAAGAAGCAACGTAGCGGAGGACAAAAATAGAGAGACCGTAAAGCGCGGCTCGCAAACAGCAACCAATGCACCCCAAAAGGGGCAGTGACTGCGGAACCTTCACCTGAAGCAACTCCCCAGGCTTATCCTATAGGCAAGAGGAACAAGAACTCCAGAGAAACTGTACCAAACAGGAAGCTGAAACGGCAGGAGGCCCTAGATACACAGGGCCTTACTTTTGCGCAGAGGACCAAAATACGCCCAGGTGAGAGTTATCGTTGGGTCGGATTATCCTCAAAACCCGAGGGGCGCGCCCCCGATTCAACGATATTTTTATCAGGTCGAGGGCCATCGCAGTGGAGGTCGCAGACATCTAGTCGCGCGACTGGACAGTAGAAAGAACTCCAACGTTTACGCTTAGAGAGGGACTAAACCTGGAGGTCAGTCGGACCTCTCAGAGAGGTGGAGACTCTAATTCAGCACTAGTAGGAGAACAGGATTCATCTGCTATTAGCTGTGATGCAAACTCCCAACATACTGTGTGGAGATGCACAAACATGAAAGACGGAGTGAGAGATTTAATCGAATACCTAGCGGGCGCTCATGTCCATTTGAAATTTCAAACTTAAGAGCTTATGTCATTTTGCTGTGCCAAATTTTTGCGCTTATGACCTTTTGATTTGCCACATGTTGGCGCTTATGCTCTTTCGGGATGCCGAACATTGTTGCTTATGCCCTTTTGCTGTGCCCAATTTTGGTAGTGATTCCCTTTTGCTTTCCCAAATATAGGCGCTTATGCTCTTTCGCTTTGCCAATTCTTAGCGCTTATGCCCTTTTGGAATTTCAAACTTTCACAATATTTTTCTTCCCCTCCAACAATGTCTTGGAAAAACAAGTAAATATGAGTGAATCGTACACATCTTCTACATCTTTGATAATTTCGCCAAACTCCAATCAAAGTACGTTCGATCGTGGGCGAATCCTGGCAGTCGAGCCAATAGCCAAGCTTGACCCATTGTTCGTAACCATGGAATGGCCATGGGACGAGGAAGGGTGGAGATTGACACAATCTGGAACCACGCTTACCCGACGATTACCCCACGCTTATTTTATGTTGAGCAATGTTTAGCCATGTTTCACCCATTGATCCGCTTCCACACGGGAATTACATAAAAAATACAGACTTCACAAAAATTCGTGCCTTTATAGTCAAAATTGTTATTTACAACGACCTGAGAAAGTGTTAAATGTTTTAGTATCTGTTTTTAGATATTTCTTTTGAATTTTGTAGAATTTTCTAAATCACAATTCCTAGATGAGCAATTTTAATTCTAAAAATTTATTTCTAAAAATGTATTTCTAAAAAAGATTGATCTTAAAATGATTCTTTAATTAAAATGCAACAATTATGTTCTTAACTTTTTGACCACAAAAATGAGAAAAGGAATCTATTCATATCCCCATAAACATATTATATGAGGTTATACTATTGATAAAGATAATGAATTATCTGCACCATCAGTTTAGTAAATCCACATTTTAAAATAAATAATTTTATTTTCTTGAGATTCCTGGGAAATTTTCAAATGATTTTTTCATTTTGAAAAATGAACTTGAAGAGAAAACTGAAAAAGATTTCAAAGAATATACAAAGATTTCCTTAAATTTCAAGAATGAATTCAAAGATTTTTCAACCAAATTTTTCAATCAAATTTTGCAATTTTTTAAGATTTTAAATTAAAAAAAAAAAAAAAAAAAAAAATAGGTTTTTGAAGATTTTGAAAAAGGAGCATTTCAAGAATTTAGAATGTTTTCAAGTGAATACAAAATTTTCGTATGATTCTTCATTTTTTAAACAATATCAAGAATAATTTAAAATTTGAAAGGATCTCAAAAAACCGTTTTCATAGATTTATTTAAGCTAATATATCTTTTTAACTTTACTGCTGATTTTTTTCTAAAATTGAAGTCAAATCATATTGAACTTTGCTCCAAAAGATGACTAGGACTTTCGAACTAATTAATTTATGTTAATATGGTTCCCCTGGTGATGGAAATAGTGTATTTGCGAAACGTTGGGTTTTGAGGTTTTTCAATAAACCTGATTAATTTTTGATGTTAGATTTTGCTATTGACTGGCCAAATAATTTTCTGGAAAAACGAGAAAAAATCTGCCATGGCCCGAATTTGAGCCGGGAACGCCACTATTCACGGGTGGTGCGTTAACCATTTACGCGACCGGCAATTACCTTGGGGTATAGAGCCGGATTTTGTCTTGTTTCTCCAGAAAATTATTTGACCAGTAATCGTTAAAATCTAACACCAGAAATTAATTATTTTATTCCCATGATCAACAAATCCCGTCGATAGAGGAGAAATGAGAAATTGTCCGCTGTGGCCTTGATAGCGTAATTGGTTAACGCTCTATTCACCAATGGTGGCGGTCCTGGTTCAAATCTAGACCATGGCAAATTTTTTTCTCGTTTCTCCAGAAAATTATTTGTCCAGTAATCGGCAAAATCTAACATCAGAAATTATTATTTTTTTTTAGATTTACTCACACTTTCACAAACTAAGTATTCTGAATAGTGAAAATAAATAACAAATATTGAATAAAATAAACTAATCATGATTCCTAAGGTTACTTTATTCATGAAGTTTAACAAAAATATAGTTTTGGCCAGTTTTCATGTAATACCAGTATTTGATTAAATTTGTATTGTTGGTTACAATCTACTAAACAGGACACAGTACACGCAAATTAAATGCAATTCTCAATGATAATCAATATAATTAAGATAAGTTTGAAATGCAATATTACTCTTACCGAAAATTATTATAATTTTTGATAAAATCCACATCTTATATGTGAAATTAGAAAAATTCTACGATTATCAAACTCAAATAATATTGAGTAAAACTAGGAATAAATCGCTGGTTAAAGAGATAATTTTATAACATGGTCAACTTTATAATGGAACTTGATTTGGCGATAAAGACCTACTGGAGTGAAATTTATTTCTTCTGATGTCAATAGAGTAACGGTGCCGATTTCCATGTTTATCTTCGAACGTCTCATAGAGCTTTTAAAACTAGTATAGATTCCAGCAAGTATTCTATATGTCTCTAATATTGCATAGACATCACCATCAGGTGATGATAAGACGATTTGTTCTTGGTTTGGTATAACCCTATATCTATTCCTTTCTGATCTGATTTTAATTCCTTTATCGACAGGAAAAGTGTATCTTCGAAGTTCGAATGTTCGGTGCACATTTTCAAATGGAGTAAGTCGAATAAATGGAAGTTGTTCAATTCCACATCCACGTCCGTCAGGAGAAGGGAGCTTTGTAGGAGTAGCAATGAATCTGGAAATAGGAGGACGCCTTGGATGAGGATGTCCGGGAGGAGGAGACTTGGACCTGGCTCGAATAGGTGGCTCATCCGGACAGAGAAACCTTTCAGGGGAATGATTTCTTTCAGAAAATGAAGTAGAAGATCCGCGACGAAGAACGCCAAGAGTACAGTTGCTACTAGGTAAAAACTCGAACGGTGTACTTAACTCTGCAACCATAAAGAGAAGATTACTTTTTATTAATGTTGGTATTTCATGCACAGGAAATTGATGATCCGAAAAGTACGCTAAAAACCGCGTTTTCCTGTAAGTAAAGTTCGATTCTAATTGTCTGAGAGTCCCCTCCAAATAGATCATCTTGTGGTAACCTTGATTGCCCCTTAGTCACCACAATTTGTGAAGCATACATAAAAGCAAATTCGGCACCTCGAACAAATGGTCGCTGGAGCTCGCTCCTCATTGGTTAATGAGGCCCAACTTCGAAGCTTTTCTGTCCACAAACTAAGCTTTGCACATGTTTCCGCTAGAGGAATTGTTTTTTTACTTTTTTGTGCACTATCTCATATTCAAAGGGGCTGCAGAGGTGATGAGACACCCTATATAAACTCAAAGTGTTTGGTAGTATAAAGCAATGTCAAACAAAAATCCGGTATCTAAAAGATTATCAGATGTAGAAACTTCAATCGCAAAGTCTGTATTGGAGAAACCGGGAGAGCAGTGAGCCGACGTATAAAGGAACATGAGAGTAAAGTCAGGCTAAAATATTTCACGCAATCAGAACTATCTGAACATCATATCGAAACAGGATATGACATTTTATTTGACAAAACAACCGTCATCGCCAAAACACACAATATTTTTTCAAGAAAATATAGAGAAGCAATCAAAATCTTAAAACACCCTAACAGTGGGGCGCTCGGGCCAATCACAGACATTGCACAGAGTATATATAAGAACAATATAACCTGCAACGTTGGTTTCAGGTTAGCCCTGAATGAGTGAACCGCAATATTCATGAAACTTTGGCAATATTCGTAGTTTTGAACAAGATTGAAACCCGAAACACATCCTTTTATCAAGCTAGAACCTTTCAGAATTATTGACCCTAAAAGAAAAAGTTTTCGTAACAGATGAGTGTCTCTTAAAACTATCGGACGACTTGGGTTAGACTCAATTAGTGTTATCCATATTGGACAGGGATTTTCTGATAGTTTGATACAAGAAAAATATTTTTTTCAAAACATGTAAATGTTTGTTGAAAATCTATGAAATAATATTGGGATAAGTGCTCCCGTCATAGTACCCGTACTGTCAGATTTGTTGATATTTGAAAGACGTGTATCCGTAACAGATGTCTCTCCGAAAAGTGTCAGATGCTTTCGGTTAGACCCAGTTTGTCGATTACTCATAGTTTGTGCAGTTTGTCAAAAAATTAAATTTTTGAATTTTTAATATTATTTCTTACGAATGAAGCGAAAACTACGCGTTCTATCCTATCTAATCTGTCAATTCTTTCGAAAGTTATCGTGCTAACAAACTAAAAATCTACAGAGACACAAACAGATATACAGACATACAGACAGACCCATTCATAAGAACCTGTTTTCAGATTCAGGGGGTCTTAAAACATGGACATTTGACAAAAACGGGGGAGGTCAAATCTAACACAAATCTAATACCTTCCCTGATAAGAATACAAAAATTATTTACATAATTTCGAATAAAAAAAGTACAGATAATATTATATTTACCAATAGGATTAGGGAAAATCGCAAAGATAAAACACAAACTGCCAATCATGGTCCTCATATTCTGCTCAATAAAGGAATTCACTCGCAACGAGTTTCGATAAGAGTCTACCTAATGAATATTGTTGACAATCTTTGACTTTATATAACCACGGTTGCTATCTTATACGTGCTTTTAAATTATTTGTCTTTCATAACGCCGTCTCTTCCCAATAGTAGTATTAAAATTGCATCAATATTTTATCACATTATGAGGCATAATATAGAGTGACAAAAATGGTTATTACGCAACGGGAAGATAAGTATT
Source organism: Andricus curvator (assembly GCA_932195095.1). Classification (NCBI taxonomy): domain Eukaryota; kingdom Metazoa; phylum Arthropoda; class Insecta; order Hymenoptera; family Cynipidae; genus Andricus; species Andricus curvator. The sequence continues at coordinate 15,554 of CAKNYM010047434.1, read as the reverse complement.
TGTGCTGAAAAAACATTTTAGCATTTTATCTCTCATGTTTCATATACAATCACTCAACTTTTACTGTCTATATTTTGACTTCAAATCCTCTCTTGATTGTCAATGTTATTTCATCCTATCAGTTCTTTCGAAACAAGTTAAGACTTGAAGAGAAGTCTTTTTAACTATTTTCAATTACTTTGAAGCACTCTGGAATTTGTTAAATTATATCTGAATTATTATGTTCATTAAATCTTTTTTAATTCTTTTGAGATTTGTTGAATGCTGACTTTGAATTTTGATACTTCCATTGTACTCTTTATTACTTTGTATTTATTTCATTAGCAAATAATTTGATTCATGGTCCTTGACAATTACAAATAAGGGATAAATACAAACTTGGTTTGTCGAGTATAAGCAGAGATTGCAAGGCAAAAAAATTAGAGTTAAGAAAATATAATCAGTGTAGTCCACTGAATGTGACGGATGGAGGCTGCTGAAAAATGGAAGATTTAAAACCTGAATATGCACGATAAGTGGCCAGGTGATACAAATCCTCTCTTTCACCAAGATTGCATATCAAACAGGTTTCCAATGGCTAAAGCCGAAATGTTAACCCACTGATACGAATTTAACATCTAATTGAACCCAGGAGCCTCAGCTAAGCAATTGTTCTTATGACATAAGAAGGTAGACTGAACTCTAAAGGTTGAATGAGATATAACGCCTGCTACTTTGGAAAAGTGCTAAGATACCTGAAAGCCAGATTCTAGTATTCTAACATAACCTGAGCACTTTGGATGTACTAAAAAATTAAGCAAGATTGTCTCTTTACTCTTTTATGAGACTATTGCATCCAGTCCCGGACATTCTTGAGCAGATTTACATACGCAGAAAAACTCCTTAAATTACAAAACTGGATTAAATTCAACATTACTCGAAGGTTTAGCTGCTAAGGAATATAATTTTCTTAAGGAACATGCCGGATTTATTTGGTCTTTCATTTCCAACATCCAACTTAGCGCTAGCTTTAAAATATCATACACATCATCAAACTTCAAATTAATGTTCAATAAATCAAATTTGTATAAGAAATATAGCGGAGAAAAGACCGTAACTTAGTAACATGGGACCTATGTAGAGATACTCCTGAAATACTTCAAACTGAGCCCCAGAGAAGGAGAAACTGTAACTTCGTGATCGATTCCTATTGATACAGCACTAGAGAAGGAAATGGACGTGGTGCAACCAGGATAAGTCATTCTAAGATTTGAAGATTGCCGCTTTAATAACGATGCTTTTATCACCATCTGTTCAGGCGAAGTCTTTCCAAATTGAGTCGTTAAAGTTCTTTGCTAACTACAACCTTGGGCGGGAGCCAAGATCAAAGTCATCGATAGTTAATGCCTCCTAAAGCAGGTTAAGCTATTAGGTTGGTTTCCTGAAGTATTTGTGGAACTCACGGCAGCACTTAGGAGGATAGCAGTCCAGAATCCGACATTGAAGATGGCAGAATGGAAGGTTATCGACCTCAAAGTGGGTACATAAACAACCCAACTTTTAATTACTGTGGACTCGGGTGTGATGAAGAATCTCAATAAGATCGATAGCAGGCTGCACTATGGGTTAAAAAGGATCATCAAGAAGATCCGGTCAAAAAACTACAACCATACCTAAAGACAAATGCTGAAAGATGTTTTCGAAGGAAGTGAAGAAGGCAACAAAATGTTATAATGGACCCTAGATGTCCCCCTTTCGATCTAGACATTATCCAGATTAACATCCACCAAGATGAAGGAGCGTCTTCTGTCTTAAGTAGAGGCTTAACTGCAGAACAAATAGTTTTTACCTTAATAGCAGAACTTTGGACTTACAAGGGAGAAATAAGAAGCGCAAGTAAAAATAGTGGATCAGTCCTCTATGATGGATCATTTAAAACACTCAAGCCTGCATTGTATGTTAGAGGTGATGATTAATTTATTGGTTCACCAAGGTTTTATTCTAGAGAATTTCTTGGATTTTATAGTTTAAATTAATTACAAAAAACTCAAGGTGTGAAGGATTTACCGCGAAAACTCCCCAAAAACGTTAGTGTGACGCATGATTTACTCTAAATTAAATTAATATTTTCTGGGTTTGCATTAAACAGATTTGAAGAAGCAAACCAAAATTATTCAAAGTTTCAAATATACCTTTAGTTTTAATGATAGTGTTGAGCAGAGGACGTTATCTCTTTGCTCGAATCGTACCAAGAATCACCAATCTTTACTCACCATGAAATATTTCACTGAAGTCTATTGAAGGCAATAACACAAACCCTGTCATCGTGCAGACCAGGAATGCTCTTTTCTGGATCAAGAGAACAAAGCGACCAACTCCTAATCAGCGCCGAGACCAAAACGATCATGGATTATGCACAATGAATTTTCAGTGAAATTAATGAACCTACCGATTTCTGCAACAAAAACTTTCACAAATTTGATTTCTCTTGAAAAATGATGAAGTTTTGTTTATGCGCAGTGTAATACTTTCTACCACCAAGTCGCTCGTAGAGTCGCCAAAAGCTCCATGCTGTCCTGCCTGTCCCCGCTATTCACTATGAGTGCGGATTTTATTCTCTTCGCTTTCTTCGATATTTTTCGTGAAATCGACTTTCTGACGGATGTTGTTATTTATATGAGATTACTAGATTTTACTATAAAATCTTTACACATATGTTAATTTCTTTTTCAAATGAGATAGGATCAACCTACACGTTATAATTTGATCGCGAACCTGCCATTTGAGTTTTACACTTTAAAGCCATACTTTTCCTTGACAGCCGATAGAACGGAAGCTCACACGTATATTAAGCCTAAGGCGACTGATTGCAATACTTATAGGTAGGGTCTTTACAGTTTATTGGACGCTACACTGGGCACAATAAAGTCTGTTAAACAGATATAATTTGGTGTCGACATCTGGCAGACATGCATGAATAAGGCGTATGAGGACAATAGACTTTTTTGTATTTAGAAAACATACATAAATGCTTCCACGAATAATTCTAGTCTTGAAGACTTGCAAAATGAAACCGAAATCATGGACAGGGCATTGTCCGGGAATGGAGAGTATACCTGACACTGATAGACTCCAGAGAACCTTGACGTTTGACCATGTCAACTGAGGGCACTAATTTTGCTGTCGGACCAACTAGCTGATACGACTAATAGAATCCTAGAGGACCTAAGAGAGGTATACTTTCCAGAATAGGAGCTGGATTACATACACGGCTGTGATTGGATTGAACAACCTGAGTCAGAGGGACTTTAGTGTCAAAACGAAATATTAGAGTGTAGCAGTCATATCGTCACTAACTAAGTTAGAGGTGTATTTAAACAATTTAAACCATTTAAACTGCAGGAGAATGCGGAATATTCCCTTCGCCAATTTAAGAAGGAATGCAGTCCTCAGTGGGTCCATATTGCGGCATCCTCCGGGCATGCTTAGCAATTAGATAAACTCTGTTGGCATGAATAGAGGTTGAAGCAATTTTCAATCCGAATCTAGGTAAGGACACCTACTATGAGGAAAACTCTTTCAAACTAATCAAATTGCCTACGTTCATGTAGAAAACATTCCAAAAGTTCGCGGATCTTTACAATGAGGAAAGATGAAGCAGAAATTGGAGCTTCAATAGGTCGATGCTTGTCATTGGTTCAGAGACTCTTTAATCGGACAAGGCGAAGCTCATGGTTTTTACCAGAAGAACCAAGAAAGACAGGATTACATTCTTTTGAACTTACGTTGCTATTTCCACCATTGAAGGAGATGATAGAAACCCCAAAGTATTTCAAGGGGTTGTGTAACAGTTCATGTGACATGCTGATAGCTCTCATTTTTCAATATCATTCCAAAAGAGATAGAGGAAACCCCTTCATAATTAAAGAAACGTAGAAAAAACTAGCGATTCAATTTTGTTTTAGGTAATTTTCTTGAAAACTTATTTTACACTTCAGTTATGGTGACTCTCTGGATCAATGTCAAAACTGTAAAACAATCAAATTCCTTTAAATATTTGTTTCACTCAATATGAAGCAATAACGATTTGAATAAGTTTAAGTACATTTTGCCGTTCAGAATAAAACCTTTTTTTTCTGTGACGTAATTTAAATTCTTAAAATAAAAATTTTTTCAATATTTAGAAAAAATAACTTGCTCTCGATTAATTTAAGAAAGATCGCGGCAACTCCTTCATATTTATATGATGATTTTGAAACTTAACGATTAAAAAATGTTAATTAAATATCAAGATTCTTATCGTATGTAAAAAAGTGTGCTGATATGAAAAATGTAGGTGATTGTCGTCTGACAGTTATGAAACTGTTTGTCTTTTTTCACGTTAAAACACGTGAGAGCGAATAAACAGTGATTTCGCAATTGGAAAAAATGTCGCTTATCTTTACTTAATGTTTGGAGAAGTCGCATTATACAAGGAATATCATTCTTTTTTTAGATTTCAAACATTTTTACACGCGTTTGTAGTCAAATTAAATTGACACACGTCAACGATTTTCGGTTAATAAATGGAAATTTAGTTATTTTCTGACAAAATGAGACTCAGATGATTTAATTCCATAACTAGCATCAATGAGCGTGCGCCCGTGGTTTTGTGATTTGAGAGGAAAAAAATACTGAATAAAAATTTGAAATGTCGAATAACTATTTTTTAAAAGTTTATTTGTTTTTAAGGTTATATAAATATAAGTTTTCTAAAAATTTCGAAAAATTGAAAAAGATTTTTAAATATTTTGGACATCTCCAATCGAAATATGAACAAAAAAGTTCATTTTCGTGCAAATAATCGAATTTTCTGCCAAAGAAGATAACTTTTCAACAAATAATATAATGCATAAATGATAGTTCAACCAAAAACTATTTCAATTTTAAATTAAAGGCAGTGAAACTCACTCGAAAAAGACGAATTTTTAACAAAATAGTACAATCCTCAAACAAACAAGATTTTTGTTTTTGCAGCTGCTGTCTTTTTGTTTCTTGAACGTCGATGATGGACCCTTGCATTTGGTTTTTGTATCCAGCTGACTTTCTAGTTTCTCGAATATCAATGAAGGAGCTTCTAATTTGTTTTCAATAGGTTGCTGACTTTCTGATTTCATGAACGTCAATGGATTAGCTTCGAATTCGATTCTTGTAGGCACCTGACTTTCTTACTTCTAGAATATATTTTCTTCTGGCTCCTGACTTTGTGGTTTTTTGAATTTCAATAAAGTAGCTTCTAGCTTGGCTTTTGCAGGCCGTTGACTTTCTAGTTTTTATAATATTGATGAGGGAGCTTTGAATTTTATTTTTGTATGCAGCTGACATTCTGGTTTCTCGAATGACAATGCAGAAGCTTCCAATTCGGTTTTTGTGTTTCCTGATGACTTTCTGGATTCTCGTCTGTTGATAAGGGGGCTTCAAATTTTTGTTTTTTTGTTTGCTGACATGCTGGTTTCTCGAACGTCGATGAAGGAGCTTCGAGTTTTTTTTTGCTTGCTGACTTTCTGGTTTCTCAAATGTTGATAAACGGACTTGTAATTTGGTTTTCGAATGTCGTTAACTGGACACCAATGAATTTTGAAGAAAGAATGTTGTACAAAATAATTTAAAAAGGTTTCGAATTCAGACTCAACTGAATATAGAAGTACTTCACTAAGCTACTCTTAGAAAAAAGTGATGATCCGAAAGAAAGTTAGTAATGATTGGGCCTTAAAATAGACACATTTTTGGCTATGACTTATATACTGATTTTCCTATAATCTCTCGAGTGGCTAGACCACAAAATAATAGTGAGCATATACCACGTTAACGCATTGGGGGTGGGGGGGGGGGGTATGGCTTGTGAGTGGAGCATCTGCGAGAGCCGAAAGTGTCTAAGAAACGATTGTCCATAATCCAGTCATTTTTTAAATATGGTCCTTATTTTAAAATGAATCTTGAGGGTAAGAATATCACTTGCTTGAAATCCTTAGCTTTTATTGAGTATAGATATCTAGAAAATGATACTTCTCAAACATTCTTTTTGGAAAATTACTTATCATTTTACAAACTAAGGCTTCTAGAATGTAAAAATAAATATTTAATATTGGATAACACAAACTAATCATGAATCCTAGAGTTCTTCTAATAATTAAGTTTAACAAAAAAATAGTTAAGGCTAGTTATTATGTACTACCAGTATTGGATCGAATTTGTATTGTTTGTTATAATTTACTGAGTAGAGTATAGTTCACGCAAGTTAAAAGAAATTCTCAATTATAATCAATACAATCAAGATAAGTTTGGAACGCAACATTGCTTTTACTGAAAATTGAAATAGTTTTAGATAAAAGATACATCTCATATGTAAAATAAGCAAAATCCTATGATTATTGAACTAAAATAATAGTAAGCAGAGCTAAAGATAGATTTCTGCGTAAAGTTATACTGTTACAACATGTTCAACTCTATAATGGAACATGATTGGGTTATATGAACCTACTGCAGTGTAATTGACTTCTTCTGGTGTTAATGGTGTAACCTTGCCGCTTTCCATGTTTATTTTCAAACGTCTCATTGCGGAATTAATACTTGTATAGATTCCAGCAAGAACTTTATAAGTCTCCAATATAGCATAGACATCACCATCGGATGAGGATAGTACAATTTGTTCTTGGGCTGGCATAGGCTTATATTTATTCTTTGCTGTTCTGATTTTAATTCTTCTATCCGAAGGAAAAGTGTATCTTCGAAGTTCAAATGTTCGGTGCAGATTCACAAAAGGAGTAAGCCGAATAAATGCGAGTTTTTCGAATCCACATCCACGACCGTCAGGAGAAGGAAGCTTCCTAGGAGTAACAATAAGTCTGGAAATAGGAGGACGCCTTGGAAGAGGATGTCCAGGAGGAGGAGACCTTGACCTGGCTCGAAGAGGTGGCTCAGCCGGAGATAGAGATCTTTCAGGGAGATGATTTCTTTCAGGAAATAAAGTAGACGGTCCGAGACGAGGAACATGATGAATACGGTCGCTAATAGGAAAAAAATCGAACGGTGTACTTAAATCTGCAACCAGAAAGAGAGGATTACTTTTTATTAATGTTGTTAGATTATGCACAAAAAATCGATAATCCTAAAAAGTTCGAATCTAACTGTTCAAGAGCCCCCTTTAAATAGATCATCTTGTAGTACCACCGCTTGTCCCGTATTGCAACACAATTTACAATTTACAAATAATTTCCATTATCAAGCAATTACGTTTAAACACGTTTTGTTGGTGGAGATGACGTGGCCTATTTACAAGCGTTACGATATTGCTATCTTATTATTTGAATCAAATTAAGAATGTCACAAAATTGCTTCCTTTTATAAAATTTTTTATTGGCTACGATTTCCTGATTTATAACGTATTCTTATTTGATGCCTCTAACTTAATAAACGAGATTTCACTAATTTATATTCAGAGACTCATATACGCTTCTTAAACAATTTATTTGTACCATACTGGGAAAACAAAACTGATGGCGATTTGCAATTAAAATAAATATAAATGAGGATGAAAAATGGTGTCAATCTGCACCCTAGGAACTTAAAATTAAAAAGAAAATATTATTATTTTAATAATTCTAAATAAAGAGTAAATGAACTGCAATTGAAAAAGGAATTCGAAGTACAGATATTATTATATTTACCAATAGGATTAGGGAAAATCGCAAATATGAAACACAAACTACCAATAAGGGTCCTCATGTTCAGTTAAATAAATAAATTCACTCGCGAAGAATTTCGATAAGAGACAATGTAATGAATATTGTTAACAATCTTTCAGTTTATATAACCATGGTTGCTATCTGATGCGAGCCTCTAAATTATTTGTATTTAATAACGCTATCTCCTGTTAATGGTAGTCTCAATATTGCATAAATGCTTTATCACATTATTATGTACAATATAGAGTGACAATAATAAATTACCCCGAAATTGTAAGATGAGTATTCGTTGACAAATATTATAGCATTTTATCTTTCGTCTTTTATGATCAATCGTGAATTCTTCGAATTTGTTTTTAAAATTTTTTCGGATTCCTCCAACACCTTTGCAGTCTTTCAAATTCTGTAAACACTTTTTAACTCATCAAATTATTTTACAGTTTTAAAATGCTTTTGTATTTTTTTCATCTTTGAATTAAACAATCAGGGAATGCTTAACATGAAAAGTAACTAAATTAAATCATTTTTGATTTATTTTAGATTCTTTGAATGCTGACTTTTAATTTGTTGACTCCCATCTAATTATTTATTATTTTGTATTTATTCCATTAGCAAATAATTTACTTTTTGACAAGTGGCCAGGAGATCATACAAATTCTCTTTCTCACCGAGATCGCATATTGGACAGATTTTAGATGGCTTAAACAAAAATTTAAACCCACCGATACGAATTCAACCTCTAATTAAACCCAGGAGCCTGAGTGAGCAATTGTTCTTGCAACATGAAAATGAAGACAGAATTATAAAATAAGATTTAATGCCTGCTACTAAGCAACCAGTAGACTGCCAGATTCTAGTATTCTACCACAATCTGAACACTTTAAGGCTCATGTAGGGGTTAATCTAACCTACAAAACTCACCTCAAAAAATTGATTTCGAATGGTGGCGCACCGAAAGGATGTCAGGGGGCAATTTTTTCCCCTGCAGGAAGCACATATCCCTATTTGAGGGGGAAAGTCTCTCCGAAAGGTCAACACTCGCGATAAATATTGAAAAATTAACAAAATAACACAGTTTTCAAACGCCGAAAAAAAGTAAACAGAAACAGTACAATCAGCGCCGCGTGGTATCTCGATCGATCACTAAATCTATTTAAAAGGACTTCTGGCGCCATATTCAAAATAGAAAAAGCATTTAAACATATGTAGGAGTAATAATTCTTAATAAGTTATAATATATTGTTTCAAAAACATAACAAATAAATATTATTTTTAAAAAATATAAGAAAAAAAAGAAGGAAAAATATATTTAACGCAAAATAGTGACTGATAAAATAGATAAATAAAACTTTCCACATTTTCTTCTAATTCTGAGTTGATCTTATAACATTCTTTTCACACCACCCAGACAGAAGAAATAATTTACATATAGCTAAAGAAGATTTGGTAAAGATTTTCCAAATTTGTAATTAGCAAAAATAAGCATTTTCCACAAAATGCAAAGTTATTGTGTTAATGATTTTTTCAGAGAAACCTTAGGCTATATAATGTACCCCTAACAGTCCATTAAATCCACCCACGTATTAGAAATCAATTCTAGTGAGCTGGAAATACATGGTAAATATATTGCTGTATTATTCTTTGAACTTGGCTCGAAAACTGATTCTCAAGAATAATGGTAAAAAATACCAGTTTCAAATCGTTTTCATAGTGCTCAACGGCCAGTATGAAGTCTGATCGACTTGAGCCTTTGGATTCCAACTCGAATTCAGGTTTAGAAAGAAGCCATAAGAGTCAGAATGTCTTTGGAATAAATAATAAAAAACTTGGCTGGAAAACTGGTTCTCAAGAATAATGTGAAAAACGACAAATTTCCAATCGTTTTCATGGTGCTCAATGGCCACCATAAAAAAATATTGACAGTCTTTCCAGTTTTCTAGAATTTTTTTCTAGTGCGAAAGTGGGTTTGTATGGGTGTTCTGATAACAATCTATTCACCGACGATCACAGCAAAAAATCATAGAAACAACGACTTCGACTTTTTCTAAAAATGTTATTTTTTCGTCAAAGAATAATACAGCAATATATTTACCAAGTCTTTCCAGCTTACTAGAATTGATTTCTAATACGTGGGTGTATTTGATCGAGTGTTAGGGGTACATTATATAGCCTAAGGTTTCTCTGAAAAAATCATTAACACAATAACTTTGCATTTTGTGGAAAATGCTTATTTTTGCTAATTACAAGTTTGGAAAATATTCACCAAATCTTGACAGCTATATGTAATTTATGTCTTGTGGGTGAATGGACTTTTGGGGATGTTATAATGATAATCCAGAACCCAAGGATCTTTTTAAAAAATCAAAGTCGCTATAACTTTGATTTTTTAGAGAAATAATTATATTCCCATAGACTAAGATCGGAAACTATTCACCGGGTCTTTCCAGCTTTCTAGAGTTGAGTTCTATTGCGTGGGTGGGTTTGATGGGGTGTTAGGTGTACATTATACAGGGTGTTTTTTTAACCTGAAACAACGAAATATCTCAAAAAATACGCATCCTAAGGAAAAAATGTCTGGAATAAAAACTTTTTATTTTCGAGGGGGAAAAAAGATTTGCTGAAATTTACCTCACCCCCACCCCCACAGGAGGCAGGGATGGGGGTAACTTTGTAATTTCAAATGGCCACCCCAATTTTTTATCACAGATTCAGATTCTCCTTTACGAAATACGTAAGTTTTATTTGGAAAATTTGTTTCGATTCGCGATAGATGGCGCTGCAATTGCGAAAAATGAAATTGTTGACACTACTTTTAGCTCTACCGAGGAATAACGACGCGGACGTAGTAGTTGTCTATTCCCTTCGGGGTGCTTGATTTCGGTGAGTCCCCTTGCCTCTCACCACAGTGATGCTTGATTTCGATTAATTATTTTACAATAAGTGCTCAAAATGGTGTCCTCGCACTTCGATGCACTTGTTAATCCGAGCTTTAAAACTTTTCCACACAACTGCGAATTGTGTCTGGTGATATTTGTGCACAAGCAGACCTGATTCGCTCGATCATGTTATCACGAGTTGTGGGCACTTCTTGATACACGCGATTCTTTAGATAACCCCACAAATAGAAATCCGGCGCCGTAAGATCTGGCGATCTGGCAGGCCAATTTACTGGACCTCCTCTACCGATCCATCGTCCATTGAATTCGCGATTGAGTACTTCCCTCGCGATTGCCGCATAATGTGCTGGACAACCGTCATGTTGAAACCACATGTTGTGTCGCACTTCCAAGCTTAGGTCTTCCAGCAATATTGGAAGTTGATTTTTTAAAAAGTTACGACATTTTTCACCGTTCAAATTTCAATCAATAAAATACGGACCGATAAGTTGATCTCCAATTATTCCACACCAAACGTTCACGGACCATGGACGCTGATGCTCAACTTCACGCAACCAATGTGGATTTTCTACACTCCAATAATGCATGTTGTGCCGATTACCGTTACCATGGTTTGTGAAAGACGACTCGTCTGTGAAGAGTACTAGACAAAAGAAATTCGGGTTTCCTTGTATCTGCTGAACCGCCCATTGACAAAATGTCACTCGGTTCTGAAAATCATTGCCATGAAGTTCTTGATGCAGTGAAATATGATACGGATGATAATTATTACGTTTTAATACCTTCCAAACACTGGATAGAGACATTCCGGAATCGCGGCTTAGTTGTCGAGTACTAACATGAGGGTCATGAGTGACTGCAGCTAAAATTGCAATTTCATTATCAACTCCAGTAACTGTTACTTGACGCTTCCTTTTTTTCGGTTGTACACTTCCGTCAGTGATAGATGCGTCTGTTAAGACACAGCATCCTACCAGCGCTTCCTATCTATCGCCTGGATTGATAAGAACACATGTTTGGCTCTCATCACTGTTATATTGTTGGCGCGTACATCACTTTGTAATGATAATGCAACGTTAAAGGAGATCAAATATTATTCAAAAGCCAAATTACCAAACGACCGTTTATTGATATGATGCGTCGTTTTGGTTTTAGTCGTAAAAAAGTGACATGAAATTGTAATAAAAAATTGAGATTCTTGAAACAAGAATCAAGATATAATAAAATGTTAAATAAAAAAATTTTCCACTTTTCTTTAGAATAATACGTTTTTTCCTGAAATTAACTCAGTAAAATACTTATATCAGAACACAGTTTAGTAAAGTCTAAACATGTTAGACCACTGTATTCAGAAATTATAAGTAAAGAATTACAAGAAATGTTGTATCACGCACCTTTTCAAAAAATACAAATTAAGTATAAAAAATTTCTAAATAATATTAACACCATTTTTCAAATATTTGATCAAATGTCTGGCAATGCTCCATGTCAATTTATCTTGCTGCAAAATGAGAAAATTTTCTGAAATGTTGAAGGCAAAATCAAATAAATCACGAAAATAGTAATTTTCCACATATTTAAAAATATCTTCATGTGTTCTGCATATGTTAATCATTTTCTGATGTTGTTATTTTTATTTTGAGTGACCTTCAGGTTTCATTGGTGATCAAATGGTTTTCACCCAATGCTCATTCTCCGTGAATTTTCATCTCTGTATTTGATTTTCAGGCGCTATCTTTTTCCTTGGAGTAGGGACTCAGGTCGTAGCGTGAAGTTTCTTTGTTGAGCAGAGTTAGACCTCTTTCCGGGCAGTTCAGCATCAACCAAGGTGCAGGCTAGTGTAGCTTCCGCTTTCGGTTCTTTGTTAAGTGATTTTCTTCACTCAATCAGCCTTTGGTGTTGTGGGAAGTGACAAGTCGGATGACGTATTACTTCCGGTAGCTTCGGGATCGATCGTTTTGAAAATGATCGTGGTCGTAGCTTCCGGAGGCTACATCTCTGCTAATTTTCCGAAACAACCAAAATAGTTTTTTTATTTAAAGGGAGGGTCTTGTTGGATCAGCTCAGGGACTCATATCTCGGATTACAATGATAATGTATTTACTAGTTTTAATAATAACGGTGATAAATTATCTCGCATTTTGTTAGATCGACTTTAACCTGGCTAGACGTGAGTCCTTTGCTGCCCCACGCCAAAAAAGAAAATCTTAGTTCTAATTTCAGTCCGTCATTAATTCAGCAAAAGCATATACTTGAAAAACATTTTGGTTTTATCATGGTCGCATGTCAAATCGGATAACCTGAAGCAATGTGTGAAATCCATATTACATTATTCTTATAATTGGTTATCCAAAAATGGGTTAACTTGCGTTTCGCGCTTGGATATTCACTCGTTGCACTTGGAGTGCTTGAATGAAACTTTATGAAAAACATTTCTTTCAGATCCCAGTATTTATATGCGTCTTCATATTTTGAATTTTCTACGTAATTCGGTATATTTAAAGGTTAATTTGCTCAAAGCTCTCTAGGCTTTGTGGTATGCATTCTCATCGTGATACTCGTGCTACGCGCTGGATTTTTGACAGAAATTTGTGTCGAGAGACGTGGCCATAGGTATGATTTACCGCAATTCTACTGGGAGCCAGTGTCATTTTTAGATGGCAGTTGCTCCCAGTGGGACCATGCAGTGCTTGTTTAACCCTTTTTCAAATATATATGAAATTTTTGGAAAAACTCTTTTGGATCTCCTCCCAATGATATTTTACTTTTGGAGTACAAAGACATTCTTGGAACGGATTCAAACTAAAATTTGGGAAAGTTCATCAAGCTCAGCAATTACCTTTTTTGACAAAGCATACCAGATTTTATGATTTCAAAGATTTTTAGTGTTTTCAATAGGCTACAGGAAATTTCAAAGGAATCCATGGGATTTACAGGATTTTAACAGACTTCCTAGCATTTAAATAATTAGTTCTCTAATTGACAAGTCCTAATAGCTTTTTGAATGACACACTTTATTAAACGTAAGCTAACACTGACAACTTGAAGCATTTGAAAGTTGAAAAGTGATTATTAAAAGTACAAGTTCACTTTTTCGTCTACAATAGACTACAGGAATCGCTCATGTTTGCACTCATTTGAAGAAAAAACCAAGTTGATACTTCATTTTCATTCCTAAGATAGTAATTAGTGCAGGTCGTAAACATTATAGGCTACTATATAATTCAACCTCTTTCTTTTACAGTTAGCTCCCTTGTTAGAAGTTATCCACCACCTTTATATACCTATGAAGTGCATATTGTATATCGTATGTGCTACATGTATTTTTATTGAGCTTTGGAAGCCAGTTTCTATAATGTCAAGCGATTTTAAAAATATACAATTTTGAAATATCGATAACAAAAATTGATGCTAACTTTAATCAAGATCTTTCATCTTAAAAACAAAGTGATGTTGACATTACAGAAAGTCTGGACCAACGCACAATCTCACATATAGTGTTTAATACAAATTTAAAAAGTTCAAAAACTTATATCTATGATATTATTCCAAACATTGACAGGAATCTTAAGGGATTCCAGAAGATTTCCAGGGATTATGCGAGATTACTTGGAATTACATTGGATGTGGTGCACCATTTGGATAGTCTTCCAAAAAGAGTATTTCTTGTATAATAAGAAGTCTAGGGCGCATACGGTGGCACCAGTTTATTGCTACCATTGACATTGGGTTAGGTTCTTCGTATATTCTTTTAATAGGCTCTTCACCAGTTATAGTGTTTTTTTCCCTATGATCATAAAATCCAAAGATATTAAAATACTTGTTATATTGTACTCGAAATGGGGTATTTGTTGGTATAAGCTGAAAGCCCTCTCTTCCAGGTTCTTCTGATATATAATAAAAACGAACATCGCGAGGAAAAGTGAAGAAATCTCTAGTTTTTAATGGGTCCCGCAGACTAGGAGGTGGTTCCCGCCGCCTAGGAGGACTGCCTTGAGTATTTGAGCTATCAGGTATGGTGGATTGAAACGCGTAACTTGATTCTGTAGTAGGAAATAGAAAAGGATTAATTTTGCAATACATGACAAAAATAAAATGATATTATTATTATTATAGATATTAATATACGTATAGAATTACTGAAAATAAAACAAGAATGCAACGATCAAATTTGGACAACCACAAAAGAATGCTCCTATTGCAATTCCTAAAAGCAAAAACATTTGTTTCCTCGGACAAAAATAAAAAAGAGGAAAGAAAAATGAGATCAATATACGATTTAATAGTTCTATCCACATTAAACCTTATCTGTTTACGCTCGCTTTGAAGGTGTTTTTTGTCTCGCGATTTTTCTTTTGTGTCAATGTGGCAGTTACTCATAAAATAATCTTGAAAATGAAGTTGTCCCCTTGATTTTTATTTTATTGATTCTGCACATAATAATAAAAGGTTTGAATTTTGAAAACCACGATGCACAATTTGAAAATTAATTACTTTTAACGACTCAGTTTCAAGATTCTGCTATATAAGAATTCTTTAATTTTCACACCAGATTTGAAATTGTTTAATTTTTAACAATTCAAGTTTAAATTGAATAACTTCAAGAGATTCCCAATTTATTATTTTCTATTTTAGAAAAGATTTTCTGATCCATTTTAATGTTTAATTATAATTTTTAAAAGCAATAACAATTGAAAATTCCAGGATTCCAGAAGTTTTGACTCTGGAACATTCAGTCAGTTCTATCAGAAAGTGTCCATCGCTATCATGTTGAAGCTTCGATAATAATATTAAAATTGCTCTTTGAAGTTTGTTCATGTCAATCAAAGATTCCATGATACCGATTATAGCACTGATCAAAAAACATTTGGACCAATGATCTTGATTGATGCAAAAATTTCACGCTTTCCCTAAGTAAGGAATAGAACAAAAATATTAGCACCCCCCCCCCCCC